>PVIU01004963.1:0-119825 GCA_004026605.1 Ondatra zibethicus | reverse complement strand
CAGTGACACCCTATTCTCTACAGTGACACCCTGTTCTCTGCAGTGACACCCTGTTCTCTGCAGTGACACCCTATTCTCTGCAGTGACGCCCTGTTCTCTGCAGTGACACCCTGTTCTCTACAGTGACACCCTGTTCTCTACAGTGACACCCTGTTCTCTACAGTTACACCCTATTCTCTGCAGTGACACCCTATTCTCTGCAGTGACACCCTATTCTGCAGTGACACCCTGTTCTCTGCAGTGACACCCTGTGCTCTGCAGTGACACCCAATCTCCTCTGTCTCCAGAACCATCTGTGAGCACTCTCGGTGGGATTCCCGTAACCAGTACCTTCATGGCATGTGGTTTCTACAAGATTATCTCTGTTGTAACACATGCCAGAAGGCTTTTTTTTTTCTTTTCAATAATGGATATTATTCCATCATAAACCCACAGTTGTATGTTCATTGTCAGTGGACACGTGGGCTACTGCCACCCTCCGGATACTCTGAGTGTGCCAGGGTTCTCTAGAGAACCTTCTGAATGCTGCAGCCCTTTAGTACAGTTCCTCATGTGTGGTGACCCCAACCATGAAATTATTTTCATTGCTACTTTATAACTGTAGTTTTGCTACTGTTATGAATTGTATTGTAAATATCTGTGTTTTCCGATGGTTTTAGGCAACCCCTGTGGAAGGATTGTTTGACTCCCAAAGCCGTCACGACCTGCAGGTTGAGAACCAATGCTCTCGAGGAACAGAACCAACAAATAAACACATATTACTGCTGGTTCTGTTTCCACAATGGTGTGCATCATCCAACAGTGGCAGTTGACTCACTGGAGAGAATGAGAATGAGTAGCTGCTCAGGCCACCAGACTGATGTTCAGCCTGGAAACCAAGCCAAGCCTAGTAGATGCTTTGCCCTCTTATGTGTACTGGAACACAGCCTGGGAAACTTCCCCAGATAGAGCAGCAGAGTCCTGAGGTTTAGGACATTGGGCAAGTGGGTCTTATACCCTGTACACAAGCCTTGTGCTTGACTTTCTCCCCAAGTAACCTCCATTCCAGCAGTCATTGATCCCAAAAACCTACGAAATAGAGGTCAGAGCCAGGGGTCACGACTTCTTGTTGTGGGCACCTTAGCTCCCAGGATACATCCCTCATTTTGAAATGTGCATTAGGGTGACAGAGGCCAGTACAGAGTTCAACTTTCCAGTCTGTCTTTCCCAGCTCTTCCACTGGTAGAGGAAGACTAGAAGTCTGCCTCTGCCCAGCCTCCTGCTCATGATCAGAGGGTCTCCTGAGTTTTGCTGGCTCTAGCTTGAAAAGTCAGGAATCCCCAGAGGTCTCCAGGGCTTCCACAGCAGAACTCGGAGACACCTGCAGCCTCAGCCCATCCTCCAAAGGCCGCTCCCCCACACACCCAATGTCTCCAGGCTGGGAACGGCTTTCCCAGCTTGCACGATACCAGCCTGGTCCAGGAGCCCAGGCCCTCACTTCAACACAGCAGCTGCTAGTTCTGCAGAAAGCACAGTTTGCACACCCACACCCTATCTGTGGAGAGGGCATTTGTGGGGTACCCTCCCTTCGAACTTTCTAAAAAGGCCCCCGCCCTTCTCTTTCTTGTTCTGCGGATGGGGGTGGATGGCAACACCAGAGCTAGCTGCTGGGCTTCCTCTTTGCCTAGCTTGCTGGGCAATGACAGAGTCTTGGACTTCCAGCTGCTGACAGGGTCACCAAGGGCCACCCAACTCCCAGATGTCTCAACCTGTACCTACAGCAGCCCAGGGATGCTGGGTGAGGGCTTATCTACACAGGGGTTCTGGGGGCTGGGGCAGACCTTTATCTCTCAGCCATGGGCCTGACCCTACGGTTGGGGCTTTGTAATCTGACATTGTGATTTTTCATCCTTGTTTTCTCCCCATGGAGGGAGGGAAGATTTGCTGAGTCATGCTGGGGAGGTGGTTGCAGGGGGTTGGGGGGGGTCTAGGCAGCTGGAGGGCTCTGATAAGTCTGAGGCTGGGCTAAGGGGTGCTGGGGAGCCAGCGGGAGGAAACCCAGAGCTGACGGTTTCCAGCTAAGATTGATGTCTTCTATAGAGCTGCCCTGAAGAGGCTGAGCCCAGAATCCTGAACCTTCCCTTCTGAGGCATCTAGGGCATGGCCCAGACCTCAGGGGCTACCGATGCCAGCTAAGCCTCTGTGGAGGATCCTGTGATTGTCTGGAGAGTGGCAGTGGCCATGGTGGGATACACTAGGTCACTTTTGGTATGACACATGGCAGGTGGGAACAGCTGAGGCAGGCCCAAAGGGCCTGGTCTCTGCAACCAGCCTCTGCACCTGTCTTCTCCATTGAAGGCCATCTTCCTTATTTTTATTTTTTTAAATAAATTTATTATCTTTACAGTGTTCTGCCAGAAGAGGGCACCAGATCTCATTACAGATGGTTGTGAGCCACTACGTGGTTGCTGGGAATCGAACTCAGGACCTCTGGCAGAGCAGCCAGTGCTCTTAACCTCTGAGCCATTTCTCCAGCCCCGCCATCTTCCTTATTTTAACAGATCAAATTCCTCTGTGTTTCCTCCAGAAACACTTCCCTGACTCTTGGGGCTGGGCTTAGCAACTCCCTTGGTCCCTCAAAGCCCTCTGAATATCTTTTGCCCCCAGGTCTTGCCTCACAGAGAACAATCCAGAGAAGAAGCTGGGTTTTAGGGTCTCTCCTCCAACTCTTAGGGGAACTGTTTTCTAAAAGTCTGGGACCTGCCTGATGCCAGCGAATCCTCAAAGATGACAGCAGGCTCCAGGGCCTCCTGTCTGCAGCAGAGAGGAGCCAGTGGCTGAGAGGTAGGCCTTGCCTACCTCCCATTCACCTCTGCTTGGTTTCCCTGTACACTTTCTGCAGAGTGGTGTGACCTGGCTTCTGGTGCCGGGTCCTCCAACCTCTCCAGGAACTGGCAGTTGAGTGGGCCACACACAGATTTGGGGGCTGCGTTGGCCATAGGGAAATGGCAGACAGAAAAGTCCAATAGGGCAGCACCAGGGGCTTCCCCAGGACACTCTCTACCGAGTTTATTTCTGATTCCCTGAAGGCTAGGGTGCAACCACTGCCCTGAGGAAGGGGGGTAACTGACGCCCCCGAGTCTGTGGCCACATCCCCTGCTGCTCCCAAAAGGGACTTTGGGGACAGGAAGAGCTGCCCACAGTGGTCGCTTTGGTCCCTTCCTGCTGCCCAACTGAGCTCAGAGATAAGTCCTTGTGTGGCCCAGAGAGGCCAGGGGCCCAGGCCTTCCCCAGAAATCATGTCAGAATCCCCTACATGGAGGAAGGGGTCTGAGGGCCATGATAACCCCTCTATTTTTAAGAGATCCGGGAGGAAGTTCTAAGTCACCCTTGGCAGAAATAGCTCCGAGCTTCTGCCTGGCGTCTGTGGGTGCAGCTGGTGACAGGGTTGGGTGAGGAGTGTGTCAGGGTTGGAATCATCACACAATGGCAGGGTGCCATCTATGCCCTAGCCTGGCCTGGAAGGTTGATCCTGTGTCCCCACACCAGAGTTGTTCCTACAGATAATCCTGACAACCACATGTACTGTGCCCTACTACCTCACGGGAGGTGCTGGAATCATGGCACAATGGCGGAAGGGAGGGTACCCCTGAGGAGGCCTGGAGTCTGAGCTGTTGGAGGGTAGCTAGGAGAGAGCAATATGATGGGAGGGAAAGAGCAGCATGATGGGGTAGAGGAAACAGAAGGAGCAGAGGCCCAGCATAGGGACACTGGCAAGAGCTGGCTACAGTGTATCGTCTACGACCCCCAGTGTATCGTCTACGACCCCACAAGAGGTTCAACCTTTCTGACCTCAGTTTGGGAAATGGGAGTAATGACAACATCCTTCAAAACTGTTAGCACATTTCTTGTTCCTTTG
Organism: Ondatra zibethicus; assembly: GCA_004026605.1. Classification (NCBI taxonomy): domain Eukaryota; kingdom Metazoa; phylum Chordata; class Mammalia; order Rodentia; family Cricetidae; genus Ondatra; species Ondatra zibethicus. The sequence continues at coordinate 115,927 of PVIU01004963.1, read as the reverse complement.
TCTGGTCTGTGTGAGTGCCCGAGGAATATTCGACACTAGCTTGTTATCAGCGATGCCAGACAGGAGTTGAGAGCAGCAGAAACATATCAAATGTCACTTTCCTATTTTACCAATCTTCAGACTGTATCTCCGTGGCATGGTTTCTTCCCCGCCATTGTCACCTCCAACCTTCATTTCCTTGTTTAAGAATTGACAAGAGGGTCTGGGCGTGGTGGTGCCCACCCATCATCCCAGCACTCAGCAGGCTGAGGCAGGGAGTTTGAGGCATGAGTTTGAAGCCAGCCTGGATGACAAGGCAAGACCATGTGGGGAGGCAGGTGGAAGGTTCCAAATTGTAGAGCTAGCAAAGGCGAAGAAACTTCTGACCAAGCCACCCGGTCATTCCAGCAGCCAGCATGGCTTAGCCCCCATCCCACATCCATGTCCAGAGCTGTCCTCCCTCACTCAGGGCTTTTGGTGAGGCCTCCTAGGACCACCCCTTGACTTTGTGGTTCCCTGGCCATCACCATCATCACTTCACACTGCACCTCTTCCATCGCTCTGGGGAGAAGCTGAGATTGTTGAATGGCACCTCAAGAACCTGACCTTTCTTCTTAGAAGGCTCTCCAGTGGATGACAGATCTGTGATGGATTCAGCTCGGGGGACCATCATTAGGCTTTTGCAAGGGTCCTGGGTGCAGCTCTCATATATGCCTCTACTGCACACATTGCCTGCTCTGCAGTTACCCTGGGCACCCGCTTGGGCCTCATGTAGGCAGAAGTGGGGACCTGCAGATACAGACTGGTCCTGGCTTGGAAGGCTCAGGTCACCGCCTCTATTCCTAACAGGCAGGGACACACAGTAGGAGCCTTCCCCCCTTTTTTCTTTCCCTTTTATTGCCTTTCTTGCCTTCTTTAATGTTTATTATTTATTGAAGACAGGGTCTCATGCAGCCCAGGTGTTCACACTCACTATGTAGTTGAGGATGACGTTGCATTCCTGATCCTCCTACAACTACCACTCAAGTGCTGGGAGCATCACCACACTGGGATCAAACTTGGGGCTTTGCACATGCTGAGCAAGCATAGTGCCAACTGAGCTATGCCCCTAGGCCCGTCTCTCACTTTTAAAACAAAAGAACACATCCTCTCTCTTCCCTGGATACCTCTCAACACTCACTGCTATAGAAACTATGGAAACTCCAGAAGAAAGTAGAGAAAAGGACATAAAAAAATTCACACTCGAAGCCACCCTGTGGCAACTGATATGTGCGACTCCCTCTGTAGATGACTCACACAGCAGAGAGTCAGGTTTAATGTGGTGTGCTGAGCTCTAGAGTGTCATCACCCTCAAATGCCTTTTCCTTTAGGTCCCAAAGCACTAGAGGTACTGGGGTGGAACATCTCCCAGGACCCTGCTTCCCCTTCCTCTGCCTCCTGGTCTCCTGGCCCTTGTCTTCCTTCCCACTCATCCATTCTCACTCTGAAGCTCAGTGTCTTGATTTCCGGGCAGGGATGAGAACATCAGGAGGTGGGCCTTCCTGGATTGTGACAAGCACTGCACTGGACAGTCTAGAGGCCTTGCTAAGTGTAAAGCGAGTTCAACTGTTACCTCAGACCTTGGGGCAGAGAGAGGGTGGTATGGGAAAGAATGGTGATGTGGTCTCAGTATTCTGTGCTCCCAAGTACTTTTCTTCATGTTTTCTGGAGCATTGGAACCTTCTAGAGAACAGGATTTTTGCTCTAGGAACCTGCACAAGAACACTGCAGTCCCACTCGCCTGTTGAATGCCTGGGACAGGGTCCCCAGCCTGTGCCTGCCTGGAACTGATTCTCAGCTGTGTCTGCTGGTGGTGCAGTAGTCAGGGCCCCAAGCACCTTGGAAGTCTCTTTTTCCCTCCCAGCTCTTGTTTTTGGGTCAAGTGGTTGGAAGTCTGTCTTTTTCTCCTGTTCCCCCTTTTCCCGCGCTCTGGGCCACCATGCCCCTGATAACACTTGGAAGGCGCTATCGACTCAGGAGTGTCCTCCCACCCAGCCAGGCTCCATGCTGACAGTTGGCAGCCTGCATAGGCTGATAAACTTATCAGGCCAAACCTGAGCATGGCTGGGTCAGAACATGTCCTGCCTCAGATTTCCCTCCAGTTACCTTTTTGCAGTAACAGTCCCCGAGAACCCTGGCCCTGCCTGGCTTCTGGCAGGGCCCAACCCTAACTAGACCTATGGAAACCATTGGGGTAGCACCCTTCCAAGCCAGAACTAATGCTGTGTCTGGGAAAGAGTCAAGTGTCTACTGTCCAATCCTCAATTCCTAAGCCAGGGTCCTGCTTTACCTTATAAGTCCTGTCCCAGTTGCCAAAGATCCAGGTGTTCCCGTGGACCTAAATTTACTAGGAACGATCAGGAATTGGACCCAAATGATGGAGCCTAGCATCTGCTCTAAGGCTACTCCTGAGGCTGGGGCAAGCCAGCCAACACTGCCAAGGCAGAAAGAAACCTGTCCCCAAGGAGCTGTGTGCCCATGTAACAGGAGCCTGGAGAGGCTGGCAGTTTGGAGGGAAGGAGTGGAAAGGCAAACCTCAAATTACTATAACCCTCAAATATAAAGCTCAAGTTATATTTGAAATGTGGGAGTCTTTTTTTTGATGCCAACGATAATGTTATCATCATGCCTGTTGCATCCTTCCTCCTTCTGTGTGTGCATATAACAAACAGAATTGTATCATAAGACTTACACTTTTTTTTTCCAAAAAAATTTGTTTATCTATTTTCTGGGTGTGGGTGCTTTGCCTGTGTGTGTCTGTGCACTATGTGTGTGTCTAGTGCTCTTGGAGGCTCTGGAACTCAAGTTACAGATGGTCGTGAGCCCCCATGTAGGCACCGAGAATTAGACCTGGGTCCTCTGGACTAGCAAACAGTGTTCTTAACCATTGAACCATTTCCCCAGCCTCGTATACTGATTTTTAAAAAAGAATTATGTATACGTGTGTTTCGGTCATTGTCAGAGAAAGTATGTGCAGGTGCCTGGCAGAGGTCAGAGGATCAGATTCCCTGGAGCTGAAGCTACAGGGCGTTGTGAGCTGCTTAACATGGGTGCTGGGAACGAACCCCAGGTTCACTGAAAAAGCAGTACTCACTTTTAACTGCTGAGCCAATTTTCCAGCCCACGTGTCCTGATTTTTAGACCCCCCCTTTTCACTTGAAATAACCTCCTTTGGAAAGGTGCTAATTCTGCAAATTTATTTTCTCTTCCATTCCTCAGGCGTACACATGCCCTAAATCCAAGGTTCTCGGACAAACAGCAGAAGAATGAGTCACCAGTCTTTGTCAGCCCCCAAAAGCCTGGACTAACAATACTTGGTGGGCCTTCTTCAGGCTTGCCTTTGTAAATAGTCAGTGGCCTGGGTGTCAGTGGAGAACTGGCTTTGGAGTCGCCATGGACACTCATCTCATATAAAATGACCTAATATTTATTTGTGGCTTTGTTTTGCTGTTTGGTTTTTGAGATTAAGATCTTTCATACTGGAGGCTGACTGAACCCTCTATGTAGCTTGAACTTGTGATCCTCCGACCTCTGTCTCCTCAGAACTGGGATTATAGGCATCTGCTGTGGCCTGGTATTTGCAAATAGGCCACACATGCGTGCATACATACATACACCCATACTCATGTATACTCTAGGTTTTTCTTTTTTTCCAATTTCCCTCTCATACTTTAAGCTGTTGCTTCATGATTTATAACCCCTAACACAGGGCAAGTGCCACATAAGTGACTGTTGCGTTGTATTGTTCAGGAGTAATGGGAAATAATGGGAAAGTGGGAGGGCTGGACAGATGGTTCAGCAGTTAAAGGCACTGGCTGTTCTTACAGTAGACCCAGGTTCAGGAACCAGCATCCACATGGCAGGCTCACAACCATCTGTGGTTCCGGTTCCAGGGGATCCAATGCCCTCTCCAGTCTCTGCAGGCACCTGCACACATGTGGGGCACATAAAGTCACACAGGCACATGCACATACAAGAGCAGTAAATAAATCTCCTTTATTTTTTAATAATGAGAAAATGCTTGGGCATCGTTGGTTCAGGCTCTTTATCCCCCATAAATTTCCTACCCTTGGCTGTCAGGCTCAGTGGTTGTGAGCACCGAGGGCTGTCAGACAAACAGCTGTGCTGCCTTGACAGACTGACTTGCCGTACTGCTCTGGTGCTTTCCCTGCGTCCGAATGCCCCGTCAGACCAACCCTTACAAAGCACGCTTACCTGTTTCAGACAGTGTACAGATGTGCTACTAGCCATGTGGCCAGCTGGTTCTCATGGGCACAGGGGATGCGCTTTCCTTTTTTATTTTATTTTATTTTATTTGTCCTGGAACTCTCTTTATATCCTTGAGCTCCCAGAGATCTGCCTGCCTCTGCCTCCTGAGTGCTGGGATTAAAAGCGTGCGCCACCACCGCCACCCAGCCTTCTTTTCTTTTTTACAGACAGGATATACACACGCTCTCTGCACCCACTCATCTCTTAATTGAATAAGGGAGTGGAATAAGGGTCAAGGGGTGATCAGAGTTTGAAAACTTGTTTCTGGGGTCCCTGAGCTCGAATGTGAAGCCAAGTGTACTGGTGAGAGGGAAGGAAGAATGTGCTCCCACAGAGGGAGCTCCGTGGATGTGAGGAAGAAGATCTACTGTTCTGGAGGGCTCAGGGCTAGAGAGCCCAGCGGAGCCTGATTCTCCCTCGCCCTATCCCTGCCTCTTCTCTGTCCTGGGACACCGTCCACTGCCCACCTTAGTCACCTTCCCAAGCTCAGCTCCCTGTGCTGTCCCTCTTTCTCCTCTCTTCAGGCCCACAGAGAAGGGCCCTTTGTGTTTGCACCCAGAGGGCCAAGATCCTTCCTCATTCTCAGACTGTCCCCTTTGGGGCTCCACCCACTCACCTGAGAAGACATAGAGTAGGTTCATTGGCAGAGTGGAGCAGGGGTTCCAAATCCAAGGACTGGGTCACCCATGAAAGCGGGGTCACCAAGGACAAGGTCTAGGGCCCAACTGGATGATGGGACGGATCACACCTGGGTTTGAGGAACCCTTGGAGGCTGTTCCAATCTTAAAGGTAGCACAGATTCCCATCTCTCCACTCTCAAATGCCCAACACCTAGCCCTGGCTTCCTGGCCTCCATCTGTCCACCTCGTCTTCTCAGCCAGCTTAATTCTACCAGGGGTAAAGAGGGATTGGGCCACTCACAGTCCTCAGCTGACCTAAGGGACATTTCCATCCTTATCACTGATTTACATTGCAGCCGTGGGCCCGGCTTCACCCACATTCAGAAGGAACACAGAGCCCAGAGGTGGGGATCCAGCGTCAGGCAGCCACCACCAAGGAGACATTGTATATGACCCCCTACTTCCTAATGTGGTCAATTTGTTTCCATATTAAAATATTGGTTTTTAAAAATATTTATTTTATTTTTGATTGTGTGCGTGTGCATACGAGTGCTGCTGGTACCCCTGGAGGCCACAGGCTGGATTCCCCTGAAGGTGAAGTTACAGGCAGTTGTGAGCTACCTGATGTGGGTGCTGGGAGTCACACTGGGGTCCTCAGCGAGAGGAGTGATAGCTCTTAACCACTGAGCCCATCTCGATTGGCCCAGAGCATTTGTTTGGATATTCACCATTGAGTAGCTGACTGATTCTCTACAGGGACTCATCAGCACCCCTCTGATATAGATTCCCCCTCCTTACCTACCCTACCCTGCCCTCCGCAGAGGAGTTAGCCTGGCAATCCCACCCCCCCAACCCCCATACGCTACCACCGCACTCCGGAGTCTACACTATACACGGTCTATAAAAATGGAGCTCCCAAGGCTGAGAGGGGGAGGGGCAGCCATAGGATGAAGGCTTGGAAAGCTGGGGTCTGACCTGGCTGCTAACTGTCTGTGTGACCTTGAGTGAGAGCCGCCACGTCTGGGTCTGCGGCAAACGGAAGTGACAGGTGATTTCTCTCAGTTCATGCCAGCCCAACCTGGGCCATAAAGCCTTCCCAGCCTGGGCTCTGGTACCTGTGCCCACACCCACTGTGGTCTGTGAGATGAAACAGAGCGCCAGTCCACTCTCTACTCTGAGGCTATTGTGTCCCTTCCCCTTCTGCTATGGGGGTACTCAATGGATGAGCAAACTGCTTGCCCCTGACCTCAAGCTCAACCCCAGCCAATGTGGAGGTGCTCACCTGCTTTCCTGTCTGTTCTTCCTGCTTCCCTTCCTACACACACACACACACACACACACACACACACACACAGACACACTGCAGAAGTGACTGAAACCCTGATATTGTCTTGGTTTTGTTTAGCAAACAAGACACATGCAAAGCAGGTCTGTGTGTGTTGCAGCGGCGGTGGGGGGGGGAGCTGTATGCATACAAGAGCATGAGAGCATGTAGGTACAGAGTATCCCCTTTACACTTTAAGTACCCAGCCCCTACCTTCACACTTTATTTCCTTACCTGAAGCATGCAGGATTCCCTCCTCACCCTACCCCCCACTCCCACACCACGTGTGGCTTTGGGCCAGTTTCTTGTGTTGTCTGGGTAGGAAGAGCCTCACATTCGTTGCCAAGGGGCCAAATACCCTAAACAAGTCTGTTTAAGGGGCCAAGGTTGGCCTGGGATGAGAACTCAGGAAGTAAAGAGCTTGCTTTGCAAGTGTGAGGACCTAGGTGTGATCTTCTGTATGCATAAAAATAGCCAGGTGTGGAGGTGCACACCTGTAATCTGTGCTGGGGGAAGCAGAGACAGGAGGATTGCTGGGCTGGTTTTTGGGTCCTTCCACCTAGCTGAATCATAGAATCCGGTCCCTGTGAGAGGGACAGCCCTTGTGAGGGTTTGAATGGGATTTTCCCCACAGCCTCAGGCATTTGAACACTTGGTTCCCACTTGCTGGCATTGTTTGGGAGATTTAGAAGGCGTGGCCTTGTTGAAGGAAACTTGTCACTGAAGGCATGGTTTGCGGTTAAGGATTTGTGTCATTTTGAGATCATTCTCTCTACCTCATGCTTGCTGTTCAAGATGTGAGCCCTCAGCTTCCTGCTCCAGCTGCTGTGCTTCCTACTGTGATGGACTTATCCCTCTGAAACCATAAAACCCCAATAAACCTTTCCTTCCACAAGTAGCTCTGGTTGTCCTGGAACTTGCTCTGTAGACCAGGCTGGCCTCGAACTCACAAAGCTCCACCTGCCTCTGCCTCCCGAGTGATGGGATTAAAGGTGTGCACCACTACTATAGAACCACAGTGTTTTATCATAGAAACAGAAAAGTAACAAACACAGCCCTCCAACTCTCGAGGCAGATCTGGCCTATACACATACATACACACACACTACACACACACACACACACATTTAAATTGTGTTTTGCAGAGGAGCCTTTTAAAGACAATGGAATTCTTTGAGGGTTCTTTGTCCTGCTTTGTTTTGGTTTTGGTTTGGCTTTTGGTATTAGGAATTGAACCCAAAGCTTCACACATTCCAGCCAAGCGCTGTGCCGCCATTACAGCCAAGCCCCCATGGACTTTCTTTACTGAACACCCTCTCATCTCCAATAGGCTGGGCTCTCGGAGCTTCGGTTGTCTCGTCTGTAAAATGGGACGATATCACATGCCTTGTAGAGAGAGGGTCGTGTGGAGTGGAGAAAGTGTGTGGAAACTCTTGTGTCTGTACTTTCTACCAAGGGACTGTGAGCAGTTCCTGAGCCGTGGACAAGAGACACAAGTAGTTTGGTGTTAGAGGAGAGAGCCTCTGGCTGGGTTAGCTAAGGGGGGCTTCGTGGAGAAGGTGGCACTGGTGTGGCCTTATTGGAGGGGCAGGACTCTAAATAGGAATGCAGAGGGCTTGGTAATGCTTGTGAGAACTGTTTTCCTTGGGTAATTTCACAGAATCCTGCTAATATTGCCACCTAGACAGGACTGCTGTGATTACAATGAAACTCAATGAAGCCAGGTGTTTCTCTCTGAACCAGAGAGGTTCAGAGCCCCCCTGAAGTCACAGGGCTCGTCAGGCAGCAGCCCCAAGCTTCACTAAGTCACTCCTGTCAAGCTCCTTTTGCAATCCTCACAAGGCAACACTAAAGAGGTCTGTGCCCGTTCCTTATAGCTGCTGCAGGAGACTGATACTACCTGCAGCAGCCCTAGCTCCACCCTCCCAGGCACCTGCCATGATGCTTCTCAGTTGGTCTGTTAGCTCCTTGTCAAGGCCCCTAAAGTCTTCAGACATTCCAGGTCCCTAGTGGGCACTTTACAAATGGCCAGACCCATTTTTATTTTTATTTGCATCAGTTGAGAGGAACAGGCTTCTGACACACCAGCTCCTCATTTCCCAGCCTTGTGGCTGTGAAGCCTGACTCCCAGATGCATGTGGTGGGCTGGGGGGCAAGGGTGAGCAGACAGCACATCTGGCTAAAGCAGAGGGGTGCCAACCTCCAGTTGGGGCAGGGGGAACTCTGACTATGGCAGCCAGGGAGAGAATCCTTAAAACTTCCAAGTCACCAGGCCCAGAGAAGCAGACAGGAGGATTTCTCTGATGGCCCCAGCTTTTGTCTGGCTTTGCCATCCTGGTTTTGGCCACCAGGGTCTTGTAGCCTTCTGTGCTCTGGCGGGGGACAAGACCAGAGTACATCTGTGACTACAGTTCAGAAAGGCCCGAGCTGACACCTTATGGCAGTCCAAGAAGTGTGGCTTGCTTGAGGTGACACCTTATGGCAGTCCAAGAAGGAGCGTGGCTTGCTTGAGGTCGCCCAGCAACTCCACGAATCTCAAAAGAAGCCTCCTGGACAGTGCTGCTTCCGGGAGGATGGGGGACAAGGGTCAGAGCTGTGAGAGTGGCCTTCAGATGAGACACACTGGAGCAGGCTGGCCAGTAGTCTCACTTGAGATTGTGCTGGCTCTCACGGTGACGACGCAGGTCCACCTTGCGCTGGAAGCCCTTGGTGCACAGCTCGCAACTGAAGGGCTTGAAGCCTGTGTGCTTGCGGCTGTGGGTGATGAGGTTGGAGCTCTGGCTGAAGGCCTTCCCGCACACCTGACACTTGTGGGGCTTCTCACCTGGGGAAAGGGCAAACAGCAGGGTGGGGTCAGGAGGCAGTGCCAGGCCTGCAGCCTCCACCCCACAGACATTCATTCTCTATTATGTCTCTTTTATGGCCAACCTTGGAGAATGGTGGAAAATAGCCAGGCAGTGGTGGCTTACACCTTGATCCCAGCACTTGTGAGGAAGATGCAGGTGGATCTCTGAATTCAAGGCCAGCCTGATCTATAGAGGGAGTTTCAGGGCAGCCAGGGCTACACAGAGAAACCCTATCTCCAAAGAAAACAAGAAAGAAAGAAAGAAAGAAAAAAAGAAAGAAAGAAAGAAAGAAAGAAAGAAAGAAAGAAAGAAAGAAAGAAAGAAAGAAAGAAAGAAAGGAAGGGAAGGAAGAAAGGAAGAATCGGAAAGTGGAGAGCTACAATAGATACACCCCTGACTAGGTGTGCTGGTGCACAACTCTAACCCCAGCACCCTGGAAGTAGAGGTAAGGGAATTTTGAGGTTGAGATTGAGGTCAGCCTCAGCTTCGTTTTAACTTCAAGGCTAGCCTGGGGCTATGTGAGAATTTGTCTCAATAATCAAACAAGCAAATAAAATTACCTCTCTGATGGTCAATTGTCAACTTGATGGGATTTAGGATTACCCAGGAGACTTCTGGGAGTGTCTGTGAGGAATTTTCTAGACTGGGTTAACCTAAGGTCCACCCTAAATAAGGCTGGCACTGTTCCATGGGTTGGGGTCCTGGACCGACTGCACAAAAGGCAGAAAGCAAGCTGAGCACCAGCCTTCCTCCCTCTCTTTCCTGACTGTGGAGGTAATGTGACCTCATGCTCCTGCCACCGTGTCTTCCTGCCACCACAGACTGTACCCTCAAACCATGAGCCAAAATAACCCTTCTCCCAACACGCATCCTGGTCACATAACACAAAAGGTAACTGATGCTGTCTCTCTCTGGAGTCTAAGCTGGTCAAAGCTGCCTCAGACCATCCTTGTTCCTCAGTAGATCCCTGTGGCCTGTGCAAGGATTGGCCCAAACGAGCACTGGGTTACAACCGAGAGAGTGTAACAGAGCGAGCAGCTGTGTGAGTGGGTGGATGAAAGATCCACATTCTGTCCATGTTCTGCTGCGGGTCCATGCTGACTTGGCTATCTCTCTAGTGTTTCTTTACATTGAGTGATTGTCCAGCCCTCCAGGGCCCCGTCAAGTGGGCCTCTTGGCAAATGATGGGATACCCAGAGTCCAGGGAGGAGATCCTATGGCCTTTTCCTAGGCTTGGCTTGGAGGGAGGGGCACTCACCTGTGTGGATGTAGGTGTGTTTCTTCATGTCCGACTTCTGGTGGAAACGCTTCCCACAGAACTGGCAGGGGTAGGGCCGAGTGTCCGAGTGGATGAGCAGGTGGGTAGACAGGGTGGACGAGCGCTTGAAGGCTTTGCCACACATCCGGCACTCGAAGCTACGCTCCTGCCGGAGGAAACGAGGCCCTGGGGGGTCAGGTGCAGGTGGGGCCTCGAGGCCCGGGACAGCCAAGCTGGGCGCAGGACTGGACCCGGCTGGGACGCCCTGAGAAAGAGGACACTCCGTTGGGGTGGCCTCGAGGGCAGGGTCTAGAGGAGCAGGAAGAACCCGGTGCCTATTTCTGCTTCCCCAGCTTAGACTGAAGCTGGGGCCTGACGGGTTTCCTGTGAGATAGTTCCTTGTACCTTTCAAGATACACTTCTCAAAATAAGCCTCAAGGTGTGTTAGCTGACTGACAGATGAAACCACTCATCTAAAAATTTCAGGATTTCACCAGTAACCCAGAATGAGTTCCTCTTGACTGGGACAGTGACGTGATTGAGTCAGTTTAGTTAAGGCAGGCTCTCACGTAGCCCAGCTTGACCTTGAACTTACTATGTAGGGTAATGATGACCTTGAACTTCTGGTCCTCCTGCCTCCACCTCCTGAGTGCTGTTGTGTACACAACCATTCCTGGTTCATTTGGTGTTGGGGCTTAACCAAGGGCCTCCTGTATGGTAGACAAGCACTCTTCCAACTGAACCACCTCCCCAGCCTAACAGCCCTATGATTTGGGGTGAACCAATTAGCTTGGTGTTAGTAGATTTCTTTATTTCTGGGTATTGGGGCAGTTCTAGCAGTAGCCTGGATGGGCTGCAGGAGGTTGGGAAGTTGAAGACAGGGCCAGCTCCCAGTTTGTTGCTGAGGGGTAGAAGCTCCTGGAGTCATTTCCCACCTTTCCCATCTACCCAGGCATTAGTAATCCACTTCCATTTGGCTTATATGACCTCCCTGGAATCGGGTAGAGAGCTGGAGAGATACATGTTCCACTCTGGAAAGGAATGGGTCCCAAGGTTGGGTCCCAACAGAGATAAGTGGGGTAAGCTATGCATTTAAACCTAACTCTAACATTCTGAGAATTGAGGATGCCTTCAGGGCCACCCAGCACATAGGACGCTTTCCTGGTCTCACAGACATACTCTAGCCCCTATCCCCAAATCCCCAGCCCTTCTTCTGACCAGATGTGAAGCCAGTTCAGCCCATCCGAGATCCAGTATGTTAGGAGACTCAGACCCAGGGAAGCAAGTAGTGAGTTCCCCTGTCCCCCCACCCCCACCAATTTGTGTCACCTTCAGCCTTTTCCGGCTGCTCACCTGGGAATGGACATGCGTGTGCTGCTCTAAGCTCACAGCGTGGCCGAAGGTTTTGCCACAGATGTCACAGGCAAAGGGCCGGGTTCCACTGTGAGAGCGGCGGACGTGCACTTCTAGCCCGTGAGGGGTGGAGAACACCTGGGACAGAGCGAAGGGTCAGGCCCCTGGAAGGAGGCAGCTTGTGGTCATTCAGGCCACAGACCCAGCTCCTGAGCTGGATGCAGCAGGAAAGGGAACTGCACTGGTTGTAGTGGCGTTTCATTTGTATTTTAATAAATAAAGCTTGCCTGAAGATCAGAGAGTAAAACAGCCCCAATGATCAGCCTTGCAGACCAGGCAGTGGTAACACACGCCGTTAATCCCAGTAGCCACACTAGTTGTCATAGAAACTGGGCAGTGCATGCCTTTAATCCCAGTGATGCATGCCTTTAATCCCAGCCCTAGAGATGATTATAAGGCGGAAGGAGACAGCTCTCAGTCTCAGTCTCATTCTGAGATTCCTGGAGGTGGGATCACCATTTCGGACTGAGTTAAAGGTAAGAGCCAGTGGCTGGCTGTTTTGCTTTTCTGACCTTCAGGTTGAACCCCGATTTCTTTCTCTGAGTTTTTATTAATTGTGCATCAATTGGTGGTCCTGCTGTTCTTCTGTTGTATATCCCAGGGAGTCCTCTTACCTGTCTGTGACAGTCCCCTGTCTGTAAAGCTGAAGCTGTAAGAGGGCTCCAGAAGGCCCCTCCATCCCTCATGCCACTCCTGCCCACCACTCACCTTGTTGCATTTGACACAGTGGTAAGTGTCCATGCCCGGAGAGTAGCGGAGGCTGAAGTCCAAGGGGGACTCGGTGCTGGGCACAAGGGGGCTGCCATACAGCCTCACGGAGCGCTCCAGAAAAGCCGATTGCATAGTAGAAGGGGTCTGTTGGTAGCTGTGATTGTAGGAAGAAGCCAGGGTATCCCAAGAGAAACTGGGCTTATAGAACGGGGGTGACTCAGAGACCGGCGACTCTCCATCCTGGGGTTGGGATGTCACAAGAGGCCCCTCTGTGTAAAGACACATGTGGGTGATTTATTGTAAGGATTTACTTTTAATTTTCTATTTACGTAAGTGTGTACCGTGTGTGTTGGTGCCCTCAGAGGATAGAAGAGGGTGCAGGATACCGTTACTGGAACTACAGGCAGCCATAGCTGCCTTGTGATGCTCAGGTCCTGGAAGGGCAGCAAGCATTCCTAACGCCATGCCATCTCTCTGACCACCAAGTGATTAATTGTTTGTTTGTTTGTTTGTTTGTTTATAGACAGGGTCTCTCTATGTAGCCTTGGATGTCCTAGAACTCTCTATGTAGACCAGTCTGGCCTTCAACTTACAAAGATCAGCCTGCCTCTTGCCTCCCCAGTGCTGCTGGGATTGAAGGTGTGTGCCACTACCACTTGGTTCAGGCAATTAATTTTGAAATAAGGTGGTCCAGTGTTCCATCTCCCCTGGTGACCTCCTGTTGAGGGTTCCAGTGTGCACCCCCAAATGTTCACCATTGCTATAAGTCTTCACTGCAGTTTCAGCCCCTGCACCCTGGGCCACTGCTTCGCACCCACAGCTCAAAAGTCCTCATCTGGAGCAAGTGTCTGACCAGAAGTGTGCAGCAGAAGCAGAGAGCCTGGGCGGCATCCAGTGACCTCACTGGCCCTCCCCAACTTCAGGACCCCAAGAAGTCCTACCACAGAGGCCAACTGCTTTCCTCTCTGGCACTCACAGGAGACAGTGGGGACCCCCAGCTGGGTACCTGGGGCTGAGGCCATCTTGGGTGGGCTCTGGTCCAGCAGCATCTCCCGCTCCTGTTTGACTGCGTTCCAGTCTAGGGTCTGACTTGGGAGTAGTGTGCCAAGGACAGGGCTGCTACCCAGGATGTGCTCTTTCACCACTGTGGGGGAAACAAGAGCCAAGAGTCACCACCTGCAGTTCCAGAATGTCTGCAGGAGTGAGAGGCACCATGTTTCCAGAAAGAGGGAGAGTAGGGACACACACCTATTGCGGCTCACACCAGATCCTCCGCCCGGCATGAGGCGAGGTAAGGAAACCCAGAGCACCTGACCTCAGATCTCAGTTGGATTCACATGTCCCTAACTGGCTCCAAGCTTGATGTTCCCAAAACCCAAATGCTAGAGGAGATGAGCATTTCACCCACTCATTCAGTCAGTCAGTCAGTCAATCAGTAACAGCTACACTGCTCCTTCTAGCTGCAAAAGAGTTGCTGCAGCAGCATCCAGAAAGAGTGCCAAGTGGGCAAGGGGTGGGGTCTAGCCTGAGCTCAGACTCACCAGGAATTACAACAGGAGGCCAGACCAGGTCATCGTCCTGTGCACGGGGCTGGTGGTAGGTGTGCGCCTTCTTACTCTTCACTAGAAAGGACCGTGGCATTTTTCAGAGTGTGAGCCACACCTGCAAGGAGAAAAAGTGGCGAAGAGTGACCAGCATCATTCCTTTGGATTTTGGAGCCTCCTCCAGAGATCAAAGACACCCTACCCCACCCTGGGTTGAGTAATTTCCCCAAAAGTTCACATCCACCTGGCCCCCGTGAATGCCACATCAAGTTAAGATGTGACTGAAGATAGGCCTTGCACCCAAAATGACCAATGACCCTACAAAAAGAGGGAGAGCTGGGTGCAGGGAGAACTGCTTATGCATCAGAAGCAGGAATTAAGGACACTAAGGATGGCTGACTGCTTCCAAGAGCTGGGAGAGACCCAAGAAGTGACTTTCTTGGAACTTACAGAAGGAACCAAACTTACTGATACTTTGACTTTGATCATCTGGCCCCCCAGAACTGTGAATTAGTCACAGGCAAAATATACTCATGCTTAGCAACTAGAGTCGGCCTGGATGTACTGGGAAGGGGAAGAGAGGATGAAGCTGGGGTCTCTGAAGCAGACATACTGGACCCCAGTTCTGGAAGTTATATTCAAAGGGCTGGGGGTGCAGCTCAGTTGGTAGAGTGCATGCACTAAGCAATGGTTTCAACATCTATGTAAAACCGGGTATAATGGTGCACGCTTATAATCCCAGCTTTTGGGAAGTGGAGGCAGGAGGATCAGTAGTTCAAAGTCATCCTCAGCTATATGGCAAGCTCAGAGCCAGCCTGGGTTATAGGAAGCCCTGTCGAAAACAAACAAGAAGAGCTGTTCTTGAGTCGCAGTTGGACACACTTTGAGAGATCACACAGTCTGAGCTTAGATTTTTACATGAAAAAGCTTGTGGAGAAGCCAGGTGTGGTAGCGCACGCCTTTAGTCTCAGCACTCAGGAGGCAGAGGTAGTTGGACCTCCCGAAGTTTAAGACCAGTCTGGTCTATAGAGTGGTTGCAGACCAGCCAAGACCACATAGTGAGACCCTGTCTCAAAAACAACAACTCCCACTCCCCACCCAAAGAAACTCATAGGGAGAGACCCTCAGTTTGCCTGCTGTTCAATTCGTCTACTTAACTTCTCTGGGCTAATTTCCTTTACTTAAGGTGTGCTGTCCAGCTGGAATGCTGGTGAGGACCCCAGGTTTTCAATCCTGCTTTTGGCAGGGGTTGAGGAGGGGATACTTACAGAGGAACTTAGAGCAACTGAACAAGGGGAACCTTAATTGTAAACCTTTATTGCGTGGCAGGCTGAGAGCTGCTGCGGCCACACCTTCAGCCGATATTCTACCCTCCAGAAAGGGAGGGGATTTCTGTCTGTGAATCATGGGAAGAGGCCTAAGGCGACCCATCTGCTACACCTGGAGGTATGCTGTTTTCTCACAGGTGGAGATAAAGAGGTGAATGTCCATCCATTCAAGCAGTGGGCATCATCACTTAACTTCCTAGTCGGGTTTAGGGGAAAGTTTGAGGATCAAATGAGTCAAAGGACGGGCTCAGGTCAGAAGGCTCCTGCTGAGTCCTCTAGGGTAGCATATGGTGGCCCTCCAACAGATGATCTGTATCTCTGCCCTAGCAGTGCTTTCATGGCCCTGGGAGACAGAAAACCCTCTATCTTCCCTGTACTCCAGACTGTTCAAGCTGAAAATCGAGAGCCTGGGAGGAGTCCCACCCCCACCCAGGACCAGCCACCCGCTGAAGGCTGCATCTGTGACACGCCCAGCAATGGCGGGAAAAGGATTTGGCCGCCACTGAACAACAGTGCAGGCTAGGTGATAAGACCTCAGCTCAGACCAGGGTGGGAGGCAAGATTAGAAAGGACAGCTTGGAACTTAGTCTCAAGTCACTCCTGTCCCAGGGGGGAAACCTCAAGTCTGCTTTTCCCCTAGCCTAGAGTCCTGCTGGGAAGTATCAGTGGTTGGTAGCCAGGTCCAGCCTTCTTTGCTGTGGTGCCTGTGTGCAGATCAGCTAATAGAGGAAACTAATTCAATGTCAGGCATTGCTTAGAGCAAGAAAAGGCCTTGAGTGTGCAAGGTACGTGGCAGGCACCTAGGTTGAGCCATCACGTGGCATCTCCACTCACTGAGGAGGAGCTGAAGGGGCCAGGAGGAAAGCTTGGCTCAGCCCAGCAGGTCTACTCTAAGGATGAACCAGAGAGCTGGCACAAGTTCAAGGCCCTTCATTCTCTGAACTCTAAAATGAAGGATGGGACTTAGACTCTTGGGTCCATTCCACTGAGAGATTCTCAGGTCTCTAAACAAAGGATTTGGAGGGGCGGCTGCTCTTTCTGGTACACACATCAGCCACGACCTTATCTTCCAGGGACAGTTTTCCTCCCCTGTCCCCTTCCATTCCTGGGTTCTCCTTTCCTTCCCCCTCTGAATCTTCCCAGCTCTTCACTTGAGGGCTCTAAACCCGGAGATGATGAAGGTGGGAGGGAGGTGTGTGTGGGGGGGCTGGGTTCTCCTCCATCTTTGTTCTGGGAAGACCCCGAGAGCCACAATCTATCAAAAGCTGATCGATTTTCTTTTACACACATTGTTTTCTTAGGAAATCAACTAAAACCAAGATGCGGCCTAAAGAAGTCAAGACAGGGCAAAGGGAAAAAAAGAGTTGATGGTAACCAGGGTCTGCCTTAGCCTGCCTAAGCATCTTCAGTGAGACCCTATTCCATCTGTCTCTCACAGAAGAGAAGCTGCGTTCGAGCCTGCTCCAGGCAGAACAAGTCCAGGCAGGAGGTGTCTGTCTGGCCCCAGGACCTCCATGCTCACAGCAGGGGACAGCAGCTAGTGGTCTGTGTGCCACAGGTTGTGCCAGGCATTTCATGCCAGGTCCTCACTGAGACACACATCTGCTGCACCAAGGAGGAAAAGAAGCCCCGCTCCATGTCACTGGCAAGAGGAAAGTAGGAAGTGTCCTTGGGTGGCAGGTGGGGATCTCAAGACTTAGAGAGGATGCTGGCTCCTCCAAGGTGAGGGCAGAGCCAAACCTAGGGCTACTGTCCTGTTTGGATTTGACTCCTGACCCACCACCCATACCATCTATGTTCCTCACAACAGCCACTGGTGTAGACTACAGCACCAAAAGAAAGTGGGAGCTAGAACAAAAAGCCATATTCCTCTGACCCCCAAAGACCCCACCCAGGGTCCTGACCAGCTTCAGATGGAAGACAGATAAGAACCGACTTTCTTAAAGGTAGTTTTGCTTGTGGACCAGAGTTAAGGGTGACCCAAGGTAAACTGACAAAAACCCAGGGCAACACAGGACTATGACCTCCAACATCCTAAGCACTTACTGGGTGCCTTATGCTCACTTTGCAAGCAAGAAGTCCTGTTTTTTTGGGTTCCTCCCACTGGATTGCCCTAGCCCTTATTCTTTCCCTTCCAGGGCATTCTCCCCCCTAACCTGGCAAACGAACATATAGCACTTAGCCAGACCCCCAAGCCTACAGTGGGACCCAAGTGTACCCAGAGAATTTCCTTCTCACCCTTGTTTAAAAAAGAAAGAAAACAGGAACCAATTACCTATAGTGTAGTTAATTAACAACCACTCGGTTTTGATTCACATACACCATTCTAAGAGCTCAGGGCAGAGATTGTGAAAGACACTCGGATTTCTTCATAAAACAGAGGCGATGATGGTATCTGGCATCCGGAAAGAGGCCCCTGTTAGCATGCTTCATAAACCTTCTACCCCAGACTCTAGGGCAGCGGGTCCATTGACCCTGAGTCAGAACCTCAGCTGGGGCTGCCTCGAGGGACCCAGCATCCTCCACTCTCAGGTTTTGAGTATAGTGGGTTCATGGAGATTTGATTGTCCTGACCTGTGGCACCTTGTACAGCCGGTAGGGACAAGTCTGATTCTGTGACCGCGTGAGCCGCTAACCTGGGTTTGGTTTTCCTATCTCTCAGAAGAGACGGTTGGGCTAAGAGATTTCTAAACTTCCCCTTTACTCTAAAAATCCCACGTACAATCTGTCGGCCTTTAGCTAGGGACTGAGCCACCTTGCCTGAGACACTGGCCACTTGGGTTCCCTTTTCAGGAGGGTTGGGCAAGACTGAGTTGATTCTCAGGGTCAGCTACAGGGGACCCTTTGGACTTCCTTATGTATAAGGGCAGAAGGGAAGGAGGGAGCAAACAAACAGAGCCATCTCCCAGAGTCATGGGCCAGGAGCCTAGATCACCTTAGGGAGCCTAAAGCCAGTGAGTTACTGTGCAATCCCCAGCACCGCCAAATAAAGACATAAAGTGAGAAGTGACTTCCAGCCATACACTGCAGCACAGAGCTCAGACACTGTGTACATCCACGTTGATAGGAACTCCATCGTCAAGAGCTGACAGGTGCAGGTTCCATCCAGGCAGGATGGATCAGCAAGGTACAGCCAGGCCAAAGCACACAGTACAATTTGGTCTACCAACCAAAGGAAACTCTAGCGTGCACGGCATGATGAACCCTGAGAACATGGGAGGCTAGATAAGCCAGCCACAGAAGGACAAGTGTGGTATAGTTGCTCAGAATAGGCAAATTCGCAGAGACTGGAGTCGATTTGAGGTTAGCAGGGGGAATAGTTATTGGTTAATAGGTATGGAGTTTCAGTTTCACAAAAGGAATGGGATGGATGCTGGGGGTGGTTTACAAGATGAATCCATTTGACAGCTAAGGAAAAGTTCATAAGAAGAGGTAGGCACAGGGGCAAGCACCTGATATCCTGGATACTTGGGAGGGAGTCAGGAGGATTGTGTTAGCCTGGGAGTGCCAGGCCAGCCTGGGCAAACATGGGAGACACTGTCTCCAGGAAAAGCAAGTGGGTCAGTGAGACGTCTCGGAGGGTAAAGCACTTGCCATGGAAGGCTGATGACCTGCATTAAGTCCCTAGAACCCAAGTGGTAGAAAGAAAGAATGGGACAGGCAGTGGTGGTGCACACCTTCAGCCGATCTCTGTGAGTTCAAGGTGAGCCTGGTTTACAGAGGGAGTTCAGGACAGGCTCCAAAGCTCCAGAGAAACCATGTTTCAAAAAACAAAACAAAAAAAAAAAAAAAAAAGAAGAAGAGAGAATGCGCTCCATAAAGCTGTTCTCTGACCTCCACATGTGTGCTGTGGTATGGGTACCCCACATCTCTCTCACACTCAAACCCTAATAATAATACTAATAATAATTTTTTGCTGTTCTTTTGAGACAGGGTCTCTCTACTTGGCTCTGGCAGTTCTGAACTCTCTTGTAGACCAGGTGGGCCTTGAACTCACAGAGATCTACCTGCCTATGCCTCCCAAGTGCTAGAATTAAAGGCGTGTGCCACCATGCCTAGTTAATGATAATAATTTTAAGCTAATAAAAGAAAGGAAAGATAAAAGAAAAATGAAGGAAAAGAGCTGGGAGTGTAGCTCAGAGTGTGGGGAAGTGGAGGCAGGATCAGAAGTTTAGGATTTTTTTAAAAATTTGTTTTTAACTACATAGCGAACAAAGAAAGAAGAAGGGGCCCGGGGATCTGTGTACTTCTGTGACAGACCCTGAATTTCATGCATAGGAGTACCACACAAATCAAAAACAAAAGATGATCAATTTCATGTACATATATTACCACCATGGAAACAAAATTGAGCAAATGAAACATTATCTGCACTAAGAGCCGAGCAGTGTCTGTGGCTGGGATTGTCATGGGAAAAGAGTCAAAATAAACACTTCCAGACTGAGGAGCCTTCTGCTATTTCTGCCAGGGAGCCAATGTCGTGTCCCAGGGAAGGGAGACCTTGAGCTAGCTGGTCCCAGAACCTCGAGTGGGACCCTCACTGCGCCCCCTTTCCTGAAGTTTCGGGAATGGTGAACACCATTGGAGTGAATCTATCAGTCAAACTTAAATGATGCAGAACTGCCCAACCCCCCCCCCACATATTGACCCCTTAATTGAAATGTTACACCTCTCCTGATAGAGGACGAGCCAGTCACCACTTTGCAGGGCTTGGAAGGACACAGGTGGACGGAAAGGCACAGTTCTGCCAGCACCCAGTGCTCCCATACCCACAGCCAGAGGTGATTGGAGTTTTCCCTAGTCGTTTCCTAAAGATGCTGGCTTTCTGAAGACCCAGCCACAAACCAACAGCATCTGTGAGGCATCTCTGCAATGAACCCTATTTCCTAAGAAGCCCAAGAAGGCAAACTTGCCTTTTCCTCTAAAAATAGGTAGGCAGAGCCATGCATGCTCAAAGAGAGCCGGGAGCCCCTGACAGTGCTTCCCACCCACAATCCTGTTGTTCCCGGAGGCTGGGGCAGGCTCAGCTTGTCACCTTCCTTCAATAGGTTCCAAAGGAGAGGGCATTTGGGTCCTCAGTGATTCCAGGAACTTTTGAGAAGGTCATCAGGGGCTGTGGGAGGGTGGGCTACAAATTCCTTCTGAGTTCCTGGCACAGGGCAGCTCTGCCCATAGGGAGACACCAATTTGGGCACCTCCGACTGTGTTGCATACTGCCCACAGCCCTAGAAGAACTCGTGTGTGTGTGTGTGTGTGTGTGTGTGTGTGTGTGTGTGTGTGTGTGTGTGTGAAAGAGAGAGAGAGAGAGAGAGAGAGAGAGAGAGAGAGAGAGAGAGAGAGAGAGAGAGAGGATGATTCAGGGTGAAGCCCAGGTGCCTACAATGAGGTTTCATGAAGTTCCCAGAAGGAAGGCATGATCCCTCCACTAGCATGGGTCATCCCAGACTAGCCCGCACTCCTTCCTCCTCCTCTCCCCTGGTGATGGGCAGTGCATCCAGAAGAGAGACTACCATAATATTCCCCCTTTAACTGTAAAGAGAAGTAGTCAGTCTGCTTTGGGATCCCAAGGCAGGAACTTTTCAGAAGAGTTGGGCCACCACAGAGTCTGGCAGCACTCACCTGCAAGGAGCTGTCCCTTTTGTGAGTTCTGCCTGAGGATCCTGAGAGCCGGGAACCTCCGCACGGTCCCTGGGGACTGCTCTCAGCTCTGTCAACTTTATGAGTCTCTGCACAAACAGACACTTCTCCTTTTCGCCTCTCTCTGTTTTTTTTTTTTCCTCTTCTGTTCCCCTCCCTGATTTTTCAATCTGATTATTTGTGTCAAAATCTGGCGGCTGCAGCGTCAGCCAATGACTGGGGCGGACCAGTGCAGCCGCATTTGCTTATCAAAACCTCACAGGAGCTTCTAACCCACTGGAAATTTCTCCAGAAACTTTGAGTAGCATTTGGGTGAAAAGGGGTGGCTAACTTATTAAAATTTAAAACATAAAGCATTCACGTACAGTCCCTGACTTTAGGGGTCTAGAGGGCATCACTTTCTTTAGGTTTTGTTTCTCTCCTTTTCTTCCTTCATTCTCTCTCTCTTCCCTTTTTCCTTTCCACATCCTTCCCCCTTTTCTTTACCCCCTTTGTGTCCTCTCCTCCTTCTCTCTCTCCTTTTTCTCCCGCCTTCCTTTTCCTCCTCCTTTCCTATCTTCCTTAAGTTCAGCATTACCCATTTGTGTTGGGGCATAGAATGGTGGCATTACCCATTTGTGCTGGGGCATAGAATGGTGGCATTCCTGCTTCTGGACCCTTGGACCCGCTGGGCCACTACACCACACTTAACCAACAAGATCCCTTCTCCTGCTGGGTTCATTTGAAAAAGCAAAACAAAACAAAATTGGGGTTTCCGCAGACTCAACCATAGATAGGCAGAGTAGAAGAACAGAGAAAGTATGGCAGTGAGTTTGGGGGCCTTGGACCCTGTGTCTGGCCAAATCCAAGTACAGATTGAATAGCAAGTACCAGAGCCAGCATGTGCTGCCATCTGGTGGCAGCAAAAGAGACATAGAGACCAATGGGGGCCTCTGGTACCTTTCACCCCATTTGAACAGATAGCTCCATTCCATAGCCCCCACTTTCTCTTTCCTGCTCTGTCCCTTGGCCTCCTCCCACTTGGGGATGACTGATGTATTCCGGGAGGTTTTGCATACACAGAGAACTCCACAAAACAGCACTGTTAGCTGATTTGCATGCTCTTGCAGTCAGGACTGGCGAGATTACATTTCCCTCATAAAGAAAACGTGGTCACAGGAAGCCCCGATTGAAACTGCAAGTTCAAGGTTCGAAGTGTAGAGAAAAGGGATGTTTCAATCGGGGCCTTTCTGCTGAGAGGCCCAGCCATGCAGCCACAGCCAGAGGCCACACAGATTCCCCAGGGAAGCACATGACACTAGGGGCACAGGTCCCAACTGCTGGCCACAAACAGGAAGGAGACAGTCACATCTAGCCCATTGATTATTCTTTGTGAAAAGAGATTTAGGGAAACAGCCTGAATATTCTTTAGATGGTACATGTTACCAGGCAGCAGTCATTGAGAACTGTGTCACTATGCAAAAAACTAATTTTTTTTCTGTTTTGTTTTCTGTTTTTTGAGACATGGTTTCTCTGTGTAACAGCCCTAGCTGTCCTGGAACTTGCTCTGTAGACCAGATTGGCCTCAAACTCATAGAGATCCACCTGCCTCTGCCTCCTGAGTGCTGGGATTAAAGGTGTGCGCCACCACTGCCTGCCTTATACAAAAAGGCTTAACAGATCATAATTAGGACATTTTCAAAGCATTCCCTGACATGGCCCGGCTCTCTCTTATTGTCACGTACATTTACACTTGCCTGTCTTTCCTGCCGAGCCACGTCTCAGTTACTCCTTTGTTGACATCTCTAAAGTTTTCACATCCCATAATGCGCGCATGCGCACACACACACCCTTTCCCCTGATAACCTTACCAAAGCTTTTGGTTTCTGAACGCACAATTGTTTGGCTGGTCTCTAGCCTCAAGCTGCCGTGTAGCACAACCAGTTCTACGGTGGCACTGAAGTAACACTCTATGGAAGGTTCTTGTTGGCCACTGAAGGACCCAGACTCAGGTCTCTTAGACTTCTCTAGAACTAAGACCCCCCCCCCTCTGGGATGGCAGTTGCCAGGCTACCAGCCTCTTGAGTACCAGGACCCCCACCTCGCATGACAGGCTCACACAGCCCTGGACCAAGCCTGGGTGACCTCTGGAGCCACCAGAACTTCTCTAAGCAGTCAGTCTTGCAGACCACATCTTCCTTTTGTCCCTCAAGGGCTAATGCCTCCAGCATCTCTGAGATCATTCATTCATTTATTCAACAGTTACTCCTGAGGTCCTTTCTTTTCTTTCTTTTTTTTTTTAAGATTTATTTATTTATTATGTATTCAGTGTTCGGCCTGCATGTATACCTGCA
Organism: Ondatra zibethicus; assembly: GCA_004026605.1. Taxonomy (NCBI): domain Eukaryota; kingdom Metazoa; phylum Chordata; class Mammalia; order Rodentia; family Cricetidae; genus Ondatra; species Ondatra zibethicus. Next base: position 92,626 of record PVIU01004963.1, on the reverse strand, counting down.
GACCAGAAGAGGGCATCAAATCTCATTACAGATGGATGTGAGCCACCATGTGGTTGCTGGGAATTGAACTCAGGATCTTTGGAAGAGCAGGCAAAGCTCTTAACCACTGAGCCATCTCTCCAGCCCCCCCGAGGTCCTTTCTTAAATACAGTACTTCCCTTCTTCCTCCTCCCTTCTCTGTGTTTGGTCTGTTAGTCAGCACCTCCTGGGTCCTCTCACATGGTGGTAGGGGTAAACGTGTCCTAAGGTGTAACCATACAGGGCAGATGACAGAAGAGCGAAAGGAATGTTTTTTGCCCCATAAGTCCCTTTCAAATATTTTATTTTTATATTTTATTTATGAATATGAATGTGGCTGTGTTTGAGTATTCTCATGTGCATGCAGCATCCATGGAGGCCAGAAGAGAGAGTCAGATCCCTGAAGCTGGAGTCACAGGCACTTGGGAGCTGCTTGTGGGTGCTGGGAACCAAACTCACATCCTCTGAAAAAGCAGCAAGCACTCTTAACCACTGAGCCATCTCTCCAGCCCCTCACAGTTCCAGCTATAGGGCACCGATGAGGCCTCCTGTCTGTCACCTCCTAAAAGATCACCTCTCACTGCCATCGCAGTAGACCCCGTGTTCCCATGGGAATCTTGGAAGGCCATACTCAGACCACAGCAAGTTTTAGACAGGAGCCACACAAAGTCTTTCCTGGTCTCCAAGGTAGAGCAGAGCAATCAGAAAGAAAGCTTGTCACTCAAGCAACAAGTGCCTTGATGTCGAGGTTAGAAGAAGGCAATATGAGCACGGAGCTTTAGAACGTGGACCCAGAGGTGGGGGTTCAGGGAAGGAAGTGACCTTTATTTATTAGGTTTTTTTTAATGTTTTTTTTTTTTTTAATGTGTATGGGCTTTTGTCTACATGTACTGCTGTGCACTGTGTGCATGCAGTACTGGCGGGGGCCAGAAGAGGGCATCAGATCCCCTGGAAGAGCAACCCTAGTGCTCTTAACCCTGAGTCACCTGGCCCCCATGAAGTGGCCTCTAAATGGGTGCTGGGCTGAGAAGAGTGACTGAAAAGAGGAACAGGCCAGACAAAGAGCCAGGACCTCAGGGAACTGACCAGAGCCGAGTTCAAATGCTGATGTGATAGACTGAAGAAAGGGGAGCCTGGAGAGGAGCGAGGAAGCGTGGCCAGGAGGGCCTCATTGGTGGAAAAGCCACCTTTGAGCTCCCTTTACTTGTAAACCCAGAGAGTTTGCTCAGAACTTAGCAATCAGTTTTCCATGGTGTCACAGCTCTCTCAGGTGACCCACTTCCAGGTGCCAATTGCAGAAACTCAGCACAAACTATTAATATTTTAAAGATTTATTTAACATGTGTATGTGTATTTTGCCTGCAGGTATGTATGCTTGCCCTGTGTGTGCCTGGTACCTGTGGAAATCGGAAGGAAGCATCAGGTCCCTTGAAACTAGAATTACAGGTGGTTTTGAGCTACCATCTCAGTGCTGGGAATTGAACTTGGGTCCTCTGCAAGAGCAACAAGTATTCTTTCTTCTATATTTCTTAAAAACTTTTTAATATAACTTTTTTATTGATTCTTTGGGAAGCATGTACCCCAATTCTGCTCACTTCCGAGTCCCTCTATATCCGTCCCTCACCCCCGTATAGCTCCATTTCCAAAAGAAAACTAAGAAAATATTAATTAAAAACAAAACAAACAAAAACCCCACTTTGCTCCTCCACCTTTCCCACTTCTCCAGCTCCTCTTCGTTCATCTTAGTGCCACTGGGATGGCGATGTGTCACCCAGTGTCCCCTTCTGTTCAGCCCGCTTTGCTTGCTAAGTTCAATGGAATGAGTTGTCGGTCTGGTTCAAGGCCTCTGGTTTCTGGTACACCCTCAACACTGGACCTCACCGAAACTCCTCCTGGATATCCCGCCGCTGCCCAGAGTCAGGAAGATTCTGCAGCCGTGGTTCCGCACGACCAGTCCCTTCGTGGGCTCCGGCAGGTCATGCTGGGGTGGGCCAAATCAAAGCCCTGGATGTGAGTCTGGGTAGTAGCTGATTTGGTCAGTCCAGGTGTTGGGATCACCCTGCCTTAGAAGAGGGGCGAAGCCAGCTCTTCGGCGGGCAGGCGCCCATGCCTGTCAGAGCCAGCCAGTTCTCCCACACCTGGCAACAAGTATTCTTAACTGCCGGGCCACATCTCCAGTCCTAAGGTTGGCTAATGCTGGGTCACATCTCCAGTCCTAAGGTTGGCTAATGCTGGGCCACATCTCCTAATGTCGGCAAATTTGACAGTAACAAGGCAGCCATTTCATTCCATTGAAAACGTTCTGCTTCCGGTCTGGCTGGACTCTGGTGCTGCAGTGATGGTGTCGGGGTTCTCATTTGCCTTTGCTGTCTGGATGGGTTAGTTACCTTTCTCATTGTCCTGGCAAAATACTTGAAACAGGAAACTTAAAGAAGGACAGGAGTTTTTTGGCTTCTGGTGGCGAAGGGGAGGTGGCAGCAGCACAAGCAGCCCCTCGCTGTTGCGCTCCCAGCTTTCCACCCGGCCCCAGTGGCCGTCAAGAAGCTGGGTACGGTGTCCATGACCCCATTACTCTTGCATTTTGCACATATGCAAAATTAGCACTGTGTGAATGACATTGTTATATTCTACTGCCAGCTTGGGATATGGTCTGACCCCCTGCTTCCAAAGCTACCGTGGCCTCGGTGTACCTTGGTCAGTGAACCACAGAAAACACTTCCTCGGGCAGTTGGTTTTCAACATGGGATCCTTGTGGTGACAGTCTCAGTTCAGGTGCTCACCTTTCAAATGAATTTGTATTTTCACAAGTTGGGGTTTTTGTTAAGTGGGGCCTTATCTATTATTCCAGAAAAGAGACAAGGAAGGCTTTTCTTTTAAAAATTATTTTACTCATTATTTTATTTATAGTGATGGTGGTGGTGGTGTGTGTGTATGTGTGCGGACATACACATGTAGGGCTGGTGAGATGGCTCAGGGGAGAAAGGCACTTATCACACAAGACTAGGAACCTGAGTTACTCCAGAACCTACGTAAAATTAGAGAGTAGGCTCTCTCTCTCTCTCTCTCTCTCTCTCTCTCTCTCTGTGTGAATTTATTGATTTATTTGTTTGTTTGTTTATTGTGTGGGCATGTACCTGCCATGGCACATATGTAGAGGTCAGAGGACAACTTGTGGGAATTGGTTCTATCCCTCCACCATGTATGTCCTGGAGACTGAACTCAAGTCGTCAAGCTTGGTGACAGGTCTTATACCACTGGACCCAAGTCTTCTCTCTCTCTCTCTCTCTTTTTTTTTAAAGACTTATTTATTTATTTATATATACAGTATTCTGCCTGCATATATGCTTGCAGGCCAGTAGAGGGCACCAGATCTCATTACTGATGGTTGTGAGTCACCATGTGGTTGCTGGGAATTGAACTCAGGACCTTAGGAAGAGCAGGCAGTGCTCTTAACCACTGAGCCATCTCTCCAGCCCCCCCCCCCAAGTTTTCTCTTTAACAGCTGCTTTCTTTGTCTCTGCCTTGCATGGCATCTTTAAGCTCACTCATGCTCCCTTCCCCACCAAACTGCAAGGTGTTTTGTACCTTTTTGCTGTCTTTCCCTGTAGTGATGACTGAGCAGTCACGATGCCATACCCTGAACACTAGGTCACCTTGACATTTTTCTCCACCCAACAACTTAGTCCCTTGGATTTGAATTCAACATCAACCAAACTTTCAAGACACGAGAAGAATGCACGTAGGTTCTTTGCCAGAATGCCAGCCAAATGGCCTTTCGTGCAGCACTCAGTGCAATCTTTGCTCACCCCAGAAACCTCACTGGCCAGGCCTCCACTCTCCGCATGTCTCTTGGCATGCTGGTCTTCCAAACTCCCACCAGAATGGTCCAGTAAACTCTGCTCAAGGCAGTAAACTCTGCTCAAGGTGCCTGTCACTTAAAGCTCCAAATAATTCCACACTTTTCTGCAGACCAGTTCAGAAGGCTCAAAACCCACATGGTCAGATAGTCACAGCAGTGGCTCCACTCCTCCTGATACCAATTACTTTGCTCACAGTTTAAGAAGGGCTACTACATGGAGAAGTTGGGGAGATGGCTTGGGGCAACATGCTTGCGGCACAAGAATAACCCCTGAGTTCAGATTCCCAGCACCATGTAAAAAGCCAGGCATGGAGCATGCACCTGTGATCCCAGTGTTAATTAGATAAGCAGAGACATCAAACTCCCAGGGGCATGTTGGCCAGCCAGATAAGCCACTCGGTGGGCTCCAGGTCCAATGAAAGACCCTGTCTCAGACATAGAGACTCACAGAGGAAGACACTCAACATGATCCTCTGACTTCCATACACACACAGAAGAGGAGGAACACAGGTATGAACCTGCTGGCCCTTGTCCTCTGTGGGGCTTCTGGAGAGCTGACTGAGCTGGGCTCATCTTCTCTATGAATTTTGGTGCCAGGAAAACACCCATTTACATGTGTTGCTTGAAGTGCAAGATTAGCCGGCAACAGGCAGAGAAGAGGAAGACCTGAACTCACTCAGCCGTGGGGGAGACTGTAACTTCTTCCAAGCCTAGGATTTTTGCCAAGACTGGCAGACCCTGAGGAGACTCTCATGCAAGCCCTGGGCACTCTAGCTCCTAGAGGAGTAATTCACTATGTGGCCACACAGTGGCACTCTCTTCTCTTTTTCATTGAACAAAAACAGTCTTCAAACAAAAAGAATTTAGAGGTGCTGTTTGAAACACAAGAATGATATATGATCAGACAGAAATACGGATTTAAAATTCACTCCTTTATTAATATTTTCAATCTAAATTTCTTTCTAATTTCTGTGTCTTCTCCTTTTCTCTTACCCTGTCTCTAGCTGTCTCCTTTTTTCTTCCCTCTTCCCCCCGCCAAGCCCATTGTTTTTCCTCTCTCCATCCATCTCATCTCTTTTAGCCATCCTATATGATTGTAATGGTTGTAATTCAACCTCATCATTACTGACATTTGCTTGGGTAGCCATGTGGCTAGAAGAATCTTCCCAAGGTGGATAAACAGCGTTTCAAAGAGTCCTTCCACAATCCTACATGAGGCACTATCCTGAGAGAGACTCTAAGGTGAACTCAGACCCTGGTCTTCTGGACATGGTGGGCAGGAAGAGCAACTGAGGCCCAGAGAAAGGCCTGATGGGTTACCTAGTATAAAGGTTAATTTTGTCGACGCGGCAGAACCTAGAATTAGCTAGGAGACAACCTCTGGACACATCTGTAAGGAAGTGTCTAGCCTGGGCTAACTGAATGGAGAAGACCCACCCTGACTATGAGGGGGTGCCATTTCACAGGCTAAAGTTCTGGGCTGAATAAAAATGAGAAAATGAGCTGAGCACCAGTGGTACGCTCTTCTTCCTGACTGCGGATGCAATGTGACCAGCTGCCGCAAGCACCTGCCGCCGCCATGCCTTCCCTGCCACGACAAACAGTATCCTCAGACTTGGAGCCGAAATCAACCCTTCACATCTCAAGTAGACTTTGTCAGGTGTTTTATCACAGCACAAAGAAAAGTAATACACTTGGTTCCTAAGCAACAGCCAGGACAGAGAGACACTCCCATCCTTCACCCCCATCCCACCTTCTCTACTCCTTTTTGAAGGGTTTGTTTTATTACTTCCAATCTTGATGTCTCAATTTATTTAAAAAAAACATAAACGCCCACTGGTAACTAGCGGGGCCGGTAACCTCCATACACCCCAGCTGGAGTTGACCCACCCAGCAACACATGTGAACTGGCTTCAGACTTTGCATCTGTAAAATGGGACTGGAGGATGCTTGCACAGGTGTCATCAGGAAAACGTTAATCTGTAGCCAGCTTTTAGACAACTTAACCTGCAGCTGACTCCACACTCGCTCTGCCCTTTTCTCTTTAATAGGATGGCCAAGAGCAGCCTTGATAGCTGGGGGTCGGGAGGAGGACAGGGCAGACAGTGTCAGCCTTGTCCCATCAGGCAGCCTGTGTGAATTTACCTGGCGGGTTGATCATTAATGAAACACCTGGCATTTGGTTACAGCTCTATAAACTTCTGTGACTTCCGCCTTTGCATTGGTTTGAGAGACTCCTAGAATTTTCCACCCTGAGGCTGCTGGAGGTAGAGGAGAAAGAGAGTGTTCTAGACAGTGGCCAAGTGTTGTAGATGGCTCGGCGGAACTCTTTTCTTTGGTCTTAGGGAGCATTTTGAGATTACTGGGAATACAGTCAATAGAATTCTATAATGGAGATCCAAGCATCAGTCCCTGGGCATGCTAGTACCATGGCCAAGGCCACACTGGCCTAATCAGGAATAGTCTGCTTCACTCACTAGTGCACAGACCCACTCACTCTTAAGATGCCATCACGATAGATAGCACAGATCAGTAAGTGTGTGACACATGAATATCTGTTCTTTTCCCAATAAGCTGTGTGTGTGTGTGTGTGTGTATGTATGCTCTTTAGCCAATTCTAGGAAGATAAGTCTCCTAGTACAACCATCAAGCCCTCGTAAATATCTGCACATGATGTCCTCAGTGCCGGGGTATTTTTACACAGAGAAATTTTTTGTGGCTGTGAGTGGGTTCCCCCATATCTAACTAGCTGGGAGAAGGAGGGAGCTTTCACTGCGGGTGGAGGAAGAAAGTGAAGTCTCAAAGAAGGGAACAAGATCTCCGAACGGCGAGTGCCCCTTTGCAGGTTACTAGAAATGCAAACTCATTTGGAAAGTATGCTCTGTCCCCATCTGCCCCCCTGGCTCCACATCCATGTAGCTCAGAACTAGGCAAGGGCTGGAAGGCAGAGGCAAGGGTGGAGTCAACATGCAACAGGATTTGCACCCAATTTGCATCTCTTTTTGCAAGGAGGGGCTGCCATTAGAGAGCTTTCTCTCTACCTGGAGTTGGTCAGAATTCCTCAGAAGCATGAGTGTGGCTCTCCACCAGGCTATATTTTGATCTTTAAATATCTTTCAAGTTTTTATTACATAAAAAATTCAAACAGAAAAGCAAATAAGCTGTATGTTTTGAGCCCTCCATATCCACATCTACATTAGGCTGTAACATTGGCCAAATAGGCCTTTTCTCTGTGGATGCACATTTTTAGCTCTGATAGAACAGTTTGAAAATACAGAAATACACTTCACCAACATTTGAGTATATTTCTCCTAAAAATAGGCTATTTACTTATCACATGAACACACAGAAGATAGACTTTTTTTTTTTTTTTTTTTTTTTTTTTTGGTTTTTTGAGACAGGGTTTTTCTGTGGCTTTGGCGCCTGTCCTGGGGCTAGCTCTTGTAGACCAGGTTGGTCTCGAACTCACAGAGATCCGCCTGCCTCTGCCTCCCGAGTGCTGGGATTAAAGGCCTGCGCCACCACTGCCCAGCTCTTTCTTTTTTTCTTTTGTTTTGTTTTTTTGAGACAGGATTTCTCCGTGTAGCTCTGGCTGTCCTGGAACTCGCTTTGTAGAACAGCCTGGCCTCAAACTCACAGAGATCCACTGCCTCTGCCTTAAAGGTGTACGCCACCGTGCCTGGCTCACTCTTTCTGTTTAATACTGTTTTTCAGAGGCTTTTCTTCTACAGCAGCTCTGTTGGAATTCAGAAAACTCCTGTGTGTGTGTGGGGGGGGGGTGCACTAGCTCACCCATGCCCATCTGGAGGCCGGAGGTTGACTTCAATTATCTTCCTCTATCAATCGCCACGCTAGTTCATTTGTTTTTGATGGGGTCTTTCACTGATGAGCTCACCCATCTGGTATAAAATGGTGCTGACTCCTCTATCCACTCTCTACATCCCAGCAGACGTCAAGGTCAAATGTCTTCTCATACTGGGCTCCTAAGGACCCGGCCTGCTCACCTCCCTATGAAAGCCCACTAACTGGTGACTGAGACAAGTCTCTGTGACTCAGTTTCTTATAAAGTTACACCTACTGGATAGGGTTTCTCTGAAGGCTGTATGTACACATGCAAAACCTCAGAACACTGTGGGTTCCTAGTTCATGTCACCCGTGCCACCTCCTGTCCCAAATGCTCTGGCGTTCTTGTCTTTTCCCCACACACGCTCTTGCTCTTCCTGGACTGTTCCTGGCAGTCTTCTGTTTTCTCTGCTAACTGCTCTCCTCCATGAGCAAGAGAGGTGCTGGGTGTGTGCGCTATAACAGTGCCTTTTGCTCAAGTTTATTGTAACACCTGCTGGATGGTGTTATAATTGCCCTGAACGTTCCTGTCTCTAACTCTGGTCTATAATGTTCATGAGGCTCTCTTATACTACTGAGAGATCAAGTGTGATCAAGCATTATTCTGGACGTTTCTGTGAGAGCACTGTGAATAAGAATGACATTTACAACAGTGGACTCTGAGCAAAGAATAATTCCCAGCACAAAGTGGGCGGGTCATAGCAAACTGGGGCAGAGCTGAATAGAGCAGACTGGCCTCCATCAGGCTGGGGTAATTTCTGTTATAGTTGGCCTTCGGACTTGATCGGCAGTGTTTCTTTTTCTGTTTGCCAACCTGTAAACACACCCTGCAGAGTTTGGACTTGCTAGGATCCAGAATGGTATGGGCCAATGAGCTCACTCTCTCTCTCTCCCTCCCAACCCCCCCATCCTACCCCCGCTCTCCCCAGGATGCTTTAGGATCAGTCAGTCAACAGACAATTATGTTAAGATTTTTGTTTTGTTTTGTTTTTTTGAGACAAGGTTTCTCTGTAGCTTTGGTGCCTGTAAGATACATGCCCTGCATCATAAAGATCCTGCCTGCCTCCCCACCACCAACCACCACCACATTTTGTTTCTTTGTATTTTGAGAAAAAGGTTTTTGTTTTTGGAGACAGGTTTTCTTTGTGGCTTTGGAGCCTGTCCTGGAACTAGCTCTTGTAGACCAGGTTGGTCTCGAACTCACAGAGATCCGCCTGCCTCTGCCTCCCGAGTGCTGGGATTAAAGGCATTCGCCACCACCACCTGGCGATGTTAGGAATCTTAATGAGGGGTCAGGGATTCAGCTCAGTGGTGGAGAGAAGGGAAATGGTATAGATGGAAATTTAGATCTTCATTAAATAGTGAAGGATGCTAGGAATGAGGAATGAATATCTGAACAAATATAAACTTTTTTGCATTATATATTTTCCTTAAAAAAGTACATTTGAGAAGGCATGGTAGCATACACCTTTTATCTCTGTACTGTGAAGGCAGAGGCAGGTGGGTCTCTTGTGAGTCTGAGGCCAGCCTGGTTTACAGCATGAGTTCCAGGACAGCCAGGGCTGGAGAAAGAACCCCCCACCTATCTCTCTCTCTCTCTCTCTCTCTCTCTCTCTCTCTCTCTCTCTCTCTCTCTCTCATACACACACACACACACTAGACTTGAGGCTGGAAGAGATGGCACAGTGGGGAAGAGCACTGGTTGCTCTTGCAGAGGATCTGAGTTCAATTCCCAGATCTATATGGTATCACACAGTTGTCTGTCACTCCAAGTCCAGGGGATCCTATACCCTGTCCTGGCCTACATGGGCACCAAGAATGCATATGGTGCACAGACATACATGCAGACAAAGCATCTACCCACATTAAAAAAAAGTAGTCTATTCTAAGTTGAATGCGTTGGCACATGCCTTTGATCTCAGCACTTGTGAGGAAGAAGCAGACATAACTCTGTGAGTTCCAGGCCATCTTGGTCTATATATTGAGTTCCAGGTGTACCAGGGCTACATGGTAAGACTCTGTTTCAAAACAAACAAACAAAAAAAAGATGTAGTTTGTTATTTAAAAAATTATTTTAGCTGGGTGTGGCAGTGAATGCCTTTAGTCCTAGCATGTGGGAGGCAGAGGCAGGTGGATCTCTGAGTTCAAGGCCAGCTTGGTCTACAGAGCAAGTCCCAGGACAGTCAGAGCTACATATAGAAACCCTGTCACTAAAAACCAAAAATAGCAAATAAATAAATAATACAAATAAAAAAGATTTGTTTTAAATTATGTGTATCTGTGTGAGGAATGTGCATGTGTGTGCAGAGACTCTTGGAGTTAAGAAGAGGGTGTCAGATCCCTGGAGCTGGAATTATAGGTAGACACTAGCTGTCATGTGGGTGCTGGGAACCAAACCTGGGTCCTCTGCAAGAGCATCAAGTGCTCTTAACCGTGGAGCCATCTCTGTAGCCCCAAACTAATTGTTTTTTATTTTCTTCTTTCCTTCCTACTTTCCTTCCTTCCTTCCTTCCTTCCTTCCTTCCTTCCTTCCTTCCTTTCTCTCTTTCTTTTTGAGACAAGATTTCTTCTGGATGTCCTGAAACTTTATCTGTAGACCAGGCTGGTGTTGAACTTAGAGAATAACCTGTCTCTACCTCCTGAGTGTTGGAACTAAAAGTATGTGCCACTACATTCGGCAAGTAATTGATTTCTTTAAGGTAAAAACAGTAAGTGTTTGGCTTTATAATCTATTTAGAAATAAAATATAAGCTGAAAACATAAATCACCAGGTACAGGGTATATGTTTTTAAAGATTTATGTTATTTATGTATATGTTGTGTGTGTGTGTCTGAGTATATGCCTTATGTATACGGGTGCCTGCTGAGGCCAGAAGAGGATCTCAGATTCCCTGGTGCTGGAGTAATAGTTTGTTGTTGGCTACCTAGCCTAAACTCAGATCCCCTGGAAGAGCTGCAAATTTGCCCACAATCTCGTCAGAAAAGTTAAAAGAAACTCCTAGATTCTTGGCTGAGGGATACAATCCCTCACGAAGAGATTTTTCACTGTAAAGGCATAACAGCAAAGAAAGGTGACAGCCAGTGTTGGGCAGGGTCTTGGGGCTGTATGACTATGACATATACCAGAAGCAGCTCTTGCTAAGCTGGCTTTCTCTGTATCTCCATCTTAGCCTTTGTCTGAAAGGATTCTTTTCACAGCAGAGTTGGTCCTCAAGTTTCTGGCTTTTAAATTTTATCTCCCCCCCCTTTTTTTTTATTAGAAAGCAATAATTGTTCATATGTTAAGGCTAGTTTTTAAAATCACCTTGACACAAGCTAGAATCAGCTAAGAGGAGGGAACTTCACGAGACAACGTCTCCATGAGATTGGGCTTGGAGGCAAGCCTGGGGGGTATTATCTTGATTCATGATTGATGTGGGAGAGTCCAGCCTACTGTGAGTGGTGCCAATCCTTAGGCAGGTGGCTTTGAGGCATACAAAAAAAAAAAAAAAAAGACTGAACAAATCACGGAAAGCAAGTCACTAAGCATTCATCCACATTCCTGGTTCCCTCAGTCCCAGGGTCTTCGTTAGGGTCCCTATTGCTGTGAGGAGACACCAGGACCAACACAACTCTTTTTTGGGGGAGGGGGATTGAGACAGGGTTTCTTGTGTAGCTCTGTCTGTCCTGGAACTTGCTCTGTGGACCAGGCTGACTTTGAATTCACAGAGTCCGCCTGCCTCTGCCTCCTGAGTGCTGGGATTAAAGGTGTGCGCCATTACTGCCTGGTTCGAGACCATGGTGATTCTTATAAAGGAAAACATTTAATTGGGGCAGCTTACAGTTTCAGGGGTTTAGTTCATTATCATCATGGCAGGACATGGTGACATGCAGGCAGACATGGTGCTGGAGAAGGAACCGAAAGCTCCACTTCTTGATCTGCAGGCAACAGGAAGTTAACTGTCATACTGGGCATAGTTTGAGCATAGAAGACCTCAAAGCCCACCTCCACAGTGATGACACACTTCCTCCAACTAGGCCACACCTCCTGATAGTGCTGCTCCCTTTGGGGGCCATTTTCTTTCAAACCACCACAGATAGAGTGTAACTGAAGAGATGTAAGATAAATTATTTTCCTCCCCAAGTTGCTTTTGGTCATGGTGGTCTCCCACAGCAGAAGAAAAGTTACTAAGACAGGGGTAAAGTACACTATCTCAAAACAGGCTTCTCAAGAAAGATTTGTTTTTATTTGTGTGTGTGCACATGTGAGTAGAAGTGTCCAAGGATGACGGAAGAGGGTGTTGAATCCCCTGGACTTACAGGGAGCTGTGAGTCACCCAGCATAGGTGCTGGCAAGCTATTCTCTGAAGGGGCAGCCAACACTCTTAACCAGCCCTGTCCCAGGTTTTTTGTTTTTTTTTTTTTTTACCTTGACCTGAGTTGTTTAAAGGGGGTTGTCCCACTGACTGGGAACAGCAGAACAGATAAATTAGGTGGGAGATGGACCCATACCACATTCTCCGTGAGTACAGAGCCAGAATGAAGAAACAGAAGTGCACATGGGCATAGGGGCAAGCTCAGAGCAGCCCTTATCTTGTCCTATCTTGGAAGTCCTGAGAAGACCTCCTCATAGCCATCAGCTTGGAGCTTGAGTCTCAGAAACATGATCTAGGCAAAGACAAGGTTCTTGGTCACAGGAGGCCTGAGCTGCTTGTCAGAACCCAGTGTCAGTAAAAGAAACCTATTGAGGAAACACATTTGTATTATCCACACTGAAGCAGGAGGCACAGCCAGGCCTCACAGTCAATGTCCTACAGCTGTCCTTCTCTGTAGGGCTTTGGATCTAGTCTCCTCCAGCAAGACTCTTGGTGGCTTCCTCTCTGCTGTCCAGGATGCTGTGAAGCTGTGGCTGGCTCCAACTCCACAGGGACCAGCACTGTATGGCCTTTCTATCCAGCCCTCTTCTGCCTCAAGGGATGAGATCACAAGGGTGTGTCACCATGCCAGGCTTTTTCATGTGGGTTTTGGGGGTTGGATGCAAACCCTCATGCTTACATGGCAAAAATGATCTCCTAGGCCCTTAGTGATTCTTTTTTTAGGCCAGAATTCTTGGACAGCTTGCTACACAATACAAAGAAAATGAGAGGACACAGCCTCCCTGTCCTGGTTTAGTCAACAGAAGAAAGAGCATACTTTATATCCTTTAGCATACCTGTATTTAAACACCAGGGAAGCAGTTTTATTGGTTAGACTCCTTCACAAGAATTTTCTCCTTGGGAGACTAAGCAATGATCCCTAAACCTCCTTCTAAACGCTCAACAACAAACCAAGTTAGGTACCACCAAAAGTTCACTGTAGTGAACCATAGAGTTTACTAGGCTTATGAGAGCATTGTGTGAGGGGTTACAAGCAGAAGCGTGGGTAACCCTAAAATAGCCATGATGGAAGGTCTGCACCCTGCATGGAAGATGGCTCCTCCGTGCCTGTGTAGATGGAACTCTTTTCCTGTATCTTCCAAGCTTATATTTTATTTCTTTTTTTTAAAGATTTATTTATTTATTATGTATACAACATTCTGCCTCCATGTATGCACGCATGCCAGAGGAGGGCGCCAGATCTCATTACAGATGGCTGTGAGCCACCATGTGGTTGCTGGGAATTGAATTCAGGACCTCTGTAAGAGCAGCCAGTGCTCTTAACCACTGAGCCATCTCTCCAGCCCCCTAGTTTATATTTTCTAAACCTTCTCTGAGATCCCAAGCCATGGGCAACTAGAGTAAAATGGCATACAACTGGCTGGAAGGAGTAGCTACTCAGGTGATGTTCCAGTGGCCCTCTCTGCTCACTCCTTCTAGTGCCAAGTCACATCCACAGATGGGATGGTCTTTTACAGGCAGGCACAGGTCATAGAAAGAAGGCTGGCAGGACAGTTCTATACAATAGCTCCTGTCACATGTTCAAGCAGGGGCCAATCAGTTTAGCTAAATGATAGGCATCTTTTATTGGTGAGGCCTGCCTGATCTGTATTTGGTGGTCTGGATGTAGTGTGATGGCCAGGGCCACCAGGACAAAAGCAGAGGAAGGGCAATTCAGCTCCTCAGAAGAGAGGAGAGATGCGGCCCAGACCAAGGTGACAGATGCCTGCTGTAGGCATCAAGTCGGCACCATCTGCCCACACAGGACACAGTTTGGAAGCCCCTGCCACAGGGAGGCTCTAGGGTACTGTGTGGAAAGAGATGGCCCGATGAACAGCTCTTCAGTAATAAAAATCAATCTAGGAAAGCCCAGATTGGTAAAAAAAAAAAAAAAAAAAAAAAAAAAAAAAAAAAAAAAAAAAAAAAAACCAGCTCCTGGAAAGGCTGTCAATCTCTGCCTGCCTTCTTGGCCTCCCCCTCCGCAGTCCCTGTGGTCCCTATCCTGGTAACAATTACTGTTCTTCTTCCAGACCCTGTACAAACAGTAACAATGTGGCCTCTCTTGAGAGCCAGCATCCTTGAGTTCAGTTCCTCACTGTTCCCCCCTTCCTAGGAGAACATTCCAGCCCCATGAGGTCAGCAAGCCTAGGGAAGTAGGGCAGGGAGGGGAGCCTTCTGGTTCCCCCACTCCATTCCTTAGTCATTGTAAGTCTCCCATCTACTGGTGGTCTCAGCAATCTCTGAGCATATTTGAATCCTCACACTGGTGTGAGGCAAGAATCCACTCTTGTGAAATGGCTTAGGGACCAATGAAAGTAAGAGAATTGCAAACCCTCCCCTCCCCTCTTTTCCTGAACCTTCCCCCAGGGGCCTGTGCTTGGGCAGCTGAAGAATCTGGCATTTGGTGGCCCAGCCCTGAGGACTAATGGATGTTCTGCCCACAGTGAACGCAGGATGAACAGAGCTGACAAAGCCCGAATGAGGCCCTGCATTTTCCACATTTGAATGTCAGACCGGCTCTGCCCCCACTCTTTTAGGCATCACCCTTGGTTGTGTGGGTGAGGATGCGAAGATTTGCCCAGTTAGTATGGTGGTGGAAACCTGCATCCAAACTCCAGCTGGGATCTAGAACTTCTTCCATCTGCCTCCGTGACGATAGCGGACTAGCGACATCCCAAGCATCATTCCTACCCTCCCAGTGACCCAAGACATCATGCTATAAAGACTGTTCACTGTGCAAAGAACTCCAGGAGAGATGGAGGTACGTGAGAAAGGCAAGATAGATTCTGGACTCTGCTCATGCAGCCAGTGGCCTAGAAATAGTGCGCTTTTCTAATCCCTCATAGAGGACTTCACCAAGCATCTCACATTAGCCCTAGCAAAGCCCATTTGGGGCTTCAACGTCCTGACCTCCCCCACTCACTGTGCGGCTACTCAGACACCTGTTCTCTTCTTCCAGGCTGTCTCGAATTGGGACCCAGTAAGTCCCCAAACTTATTTCTGCAGCTCACCAAGCATTTTCTTGCTGGAAGGGTCATGTTCTTCTGGTTCTGAGTCTGGAATGTCTTTTTCTTTGCAGCCACCTCTTCTACTTCTAGTTCACAAAAACTAGCTTTTATATAAACTCCGAGCTGAGAGTAAGCCGTTGTGCTGGCTAGTTTTTATGTCATCGGGGAAGAGGTAATCTCAACTGAGAAAATGCCTCCATTTTTGATGTAGTTGAAGTTGAAGGCTCAGCTCATTGTGGGCGGTGTCTTGTCTGAGCATGTGTCCTGGATTATATAAGATACCAACCTGAGGGAGCCATAAGCAAGCAAGGAAGCATTGTTCCTCAGGGTCCTGTCAGGAGTCCCTGCTATGACTTCTCATCATGATGACTGTAAATGTGCATCAACCCTTTCCTCCCTAAGCTGCTTTTGGTCATGGTCTTCATCACATCAGCAGCGGTGAACTAGGACAGCGGTGTGCTTCTGCAACCCAAGCAGTTGGGAGGGCTGACCAAGAGAATCTCTAGTTCAAAACTAGCCTGGGCTGCATAGCCTGACACCCTGCCTCAGAGTAAAGAAAACTCCCATAGTACTACCGAGCCTTGTACTTTTTTTTTTTGCACATTTCTACACATTTAACTGCTTTGTGTTTCATTTTTTATTTTGACTTGGATGCCTTTCATCCCTCCTCCTCTTCTCATCATCATCACCACCATATACCATCTTAGGTATATGACTGAGTGCCTCCCTGTATGTATGTTCAGGTGTGCATTCCTGATTCTCAAGGAAGTCAGGAGAGGGCATTGGATCCTTGGTACTGGAGTTACGTGTTCTGGGAACCTAACCCTGGTCCTCTACAAGAGGAGCAAATGTTCTTAATGGCAGAGCCGTCTCTCCAGTTTCTGCCTGTCATCTTTCACTATTGCTCATTATGTAAGTTTAAATATAATAAAAATCAAAAACCAAACAAACAAAAAGCAATACTGGGTGGTGGTGGCACATGCCCTTAATCCCAGCTCTTGGGAGGCAGAGGCAGGCACATCTCTGAGATGGAGGCCAGCCTGGTCTACAGAGCGAGTTCCAGGACAGTCAAGGCTACACAGAGAAACCCTGTCAAAAAAAAACAAAAACAAAAACAACAAAAAAATATAAAAAAGATAAAAACAATGTAAACAAAAGCTAATAAAAAAATCAAATACATTCTGATGTTCCTCTAGAAAGCTTTTCACTACAGCTAGGCTTCCTCTCTCTGTCCATCCTGCAGTGAGCACTCATTAGGCATGAGACCCAGTGTTAAGTACTTCACACGCTGGATCTCTTTGCCTCCTTAATTCGCCATTTCAGAGGAAGAAACTGAGGCTCGAAAAGACTCGACAACATGTCACGGCCTGCAAGTAAATCAAGGTATTCCGACTTTTCAACTGCCTCCTGTGACTAGGGCTGGTCTCTCTAAGTCACTAGGTGTGAAGCCACTCCGCAGGCTCACTTCTGCTGTGATTGACAGGCCGTCCATCCACGCCAACCCCAGCGGCTCCTTGGGAACTAGGAACGCACACTAGGAGACCACAAAGCAGGCAGGTGTGCCAAAGGTAGAGGGACCAGTCTGAGATGGCCCCGCGCTCCCACTGCACCTAGCCAGGTCCGCTTGTTTGTGCCCAAGCTTAGTCCCAGCGCGCGCCGCCTGTCACCGTCACGTGGCCGCCCCTCCCCGCCCCACCCCTCGGTCGCTCGCGTGGCTCCGCCCTCCGCGCCGGCCCTTCTTTCGGCCTCCTTCAGAGTCACAAGATCTCTTAGTGGGCCTTCACCTTGGCGATCCTTCCGCCGTCCCCGCCCCCACATTAAAAATCCCTTTCGGTTTTATTTTTCTAGGCCAGCTTGTATCGTCACAAGTGAGATATCCTGTTCTAGCTGGAGAAGCAGATGACTTTGGCCATCGGGCATTAAGCTCGGGGTGTAGGAGGCACCCGGATAGGAACTCTTTTTCATGGCGGAGGCCTCCGCCATTTGGAGACGCATCACGCCAGGGGGAGGTGCTGCGCGTCCAAGATGGCGGCGCCCTGTAGGCTGGAGGGACTGTGAGGTAAACAGCTGAGGGGGAGTAGACGGTGGGTGAGTACGGGGATATTTCCCCCTCTTTTCCTTATGGGCTTTTCGGGGCAGCCCTGGCAGCGTGACCTCAGGCTGCGGGGCACTGCGGGGCGCGTTGGCCGAGTCTGGGGTCCGGGGAAGGGGGTTCAGGGAGCGTCTCCCTCGCCCTCATCGCGCGCTGGCTCCGGCGGGGCTCGGCTAGGGCTGGCGGGGCCCCGGAGAGCCGAGGCGGGCCTGGGCCATCGGAAGGGACAGATGGCTGCAGCTTCGGGTCTGTGGTGGGCCCGCTCGCCCGCCCCCCTCGCTTGTTGCGCTGACAAGCTCCCGCCGGGGTGCGCGGCTCAGGTCAGAGACCCCGGGCCGGGCCGGGAGACCTGGGGGTGGGGCCGCGGCCCGAGACGCCGCAGTAGTCGCTGGCGCTGCGGCTGGAGAATGAATGAAGGCCGCCCGTAGGCGCCCGAGACCGCCCTGCGCCCGCTCTGTCGGGGAGAGTGTGCACGGCCGGCATGCCTGGCTCCGGGTGCACTTGTGGGTGTTTAATTGATGCTGGGAGACAGTTACCTTCTAGTCGGCAGAGGTGCTTGTTAGGGACAGCTACTCGCCCAGCCACTACCGGACGCTCATTCATTCATTTGAGGAATGGGAGGGCCCCGCAGCCTGGAGTCCCAGACACCTTTGTGAAATCGAAGCACTTTCTTTGTGTTGGGGTTAAGAGTTTGGCTTCGAGCGTTTTGAATCTGGGATGGGAGGGACGTGGGGGTGGGTGCGGTCATCAGTAAGTAACCGGCTAATGTTTGAGGGGATAGGGACTGCCTCTGTGCCTGGGCACTATTGGAAGTGCTTTGCAACCATCCTCTCTCTGCAGCTGGACAAAGGAGAAGCAATCTGCAGTCTCCCTCGGCGAAGAAACTGAGGTCTGGAAAGATTGGGGTAATTTGTCCAAGGTCACACCCCCTTAATCTGAGACAGCACTAGAATTGAGGACCGACTGGTTTCATTTGCCTGTTACTTGATTAAAACTGTTATTAAGTGATTTAGTTAATCATTTGGCCAAGGTCTGTGCGTGTAACTTTAAACAAGGGTGCATTTTGGCTTGTATGTCTTACGCTTTTTGTTTCTTGTAGCACCTTGAATTTGTTAGTCCAAATTAGATTACACAGTATTTTGTATTTTTCTATAAACTGATGACATTCACTGCAAAAAATTCAAATCCTTGCTTTAAAAAAAGTGTAGAATTAGCCCTTTATTTTACATAGAGTAAGCTATGAAAGTACTAAAATAGACTAATGCTCTTCCGAGATACTTTGATTTATAACTTTATGATCAAGTTGGAGTCATCTGCATTCAAACAGGCTGGGAAAGTGCAGCGGTAAATTCCAGGAAGCATCACAGAGCCTAGTCTTCTGGGAGCCCTTGATTTACTGAGTAAACCACCTGTGATTCTTAAGTTGAGCATCCCTGAATAAACCTGGGATATGCAAATAGGAAAACCGATTTAGGGTTTTGTAAGGAAATGTCCCTTTAACAGTCATACATCAGGCAAACGAGGCTCCTCAGACTTCTCTAACCACCTGGTGTAAATGTAGGGGTATTTATAGAGGATGTAAACAGAAAATACCTTCTTACTAAAGTTAATATCTTCTCTAAAAACACCATTACATCATGGGTCTAGAAGGGTAGATGATGTAAGCTTTCTCTGCTTCATGCATTTCCTGGTGTCATGAACACTTGGTATGTCCCTAAATTCCTAGTTCTAAGAAAGCAGGCTCAGCTTTCTTGCATGTTTTCATTAAGCTGAAGTGTGTGCAATCTTGTGCCTCGGCTGGGTTAAGAGCAGCGTTGCGTTGTCTGGTTCTTTTTTTTTTTTTTTTTTTTTTGGTTTTTCAAGACAGGGTTTCTCTGTAGCTTTGGAGTCTGACCTGGAACTAGCTCTTGTAGACCAGGCTGGCCTCGAACTCACAGAGATCTGCCTGCCTCTGCCTCCCAAGTCCGAGTGCTGGGACTTAAGGTGTGCACCACCACCGCCTGGCACTCATATGTTAGTTTTAAAGCCTCTGATTATTGCTCTTTTTTTTTTTTTGGTGTGCATACTCATTTAAATTGCACTGTGATTTCCTGTAAAGTAATTTAAGTTTATATTTTCTCTTAAATCTGTAGTTGCTAAAAAGTAGTGACTTGATGTAAATTTTAATGAGAAAGAATAAAAAGATACACACACACACATAAAAAATATGTGACTTTAGGACCTTGTCAATTTCAGTTTCTTCTAGTCCTTCTTCTTTTGGGGGGTATAAAAAGAAATAGTAAAAGTAACAGAATACATTTTATAGCCAAATGAGTTCAGATTGACATCTAATGAATAAGTTCCCTAAATGCAAGCAAGGGATGGTAGTTACTGACCTGCAACTCATAGGTCATGATGTAAATAAA
Source organism: Ondatra zibethicus (assembly GCA_004026605.1). Lineage (NCBI taxonomy): Eukaryota > Metazoa > Chordata > Mammalia > Rodentia > Cricetidae > Ondatra > Ondatra zibethicus. The sequence continues at coordinate 73,008 of PVIU01004963.1, read as the reverse complement.
TAGGGCCATAGGGTGAGGATGCTTTTGATCTTAGTCTGGTGATGAGATAGATAGAGCAGGGCAGGGTGGTGGTGCAGGTAAGGACAGAAGCAGTACTCTTCTGCCTGTGGTGGTTAAATTTGTGTTACATTGTGTCCCTCACAGAGAACAGTAGCAAATTTGAAGTGTATCAGTTTTAAGTTACAGAATGGTTTTACCAGTGTTTCAAATACCTGCTAGTAAATGGCTGGGCTGCTAAATTAGCACTCTACTCTGCAATACATTTTGTTTAGAGGTAACATTGTTATAAAAGTTTGTTATGTGCTAAGCACATCTAAGTGTTTTTGTATCTGATCCCCATTTACTTTTCTTATACCCTTGGGGAGAACAGGAAAGAATTCTGAGACTTGCTGAGCTGGAAGATGAACTGTGTTTGATTGGCTTCAGAAGCCAAGTATTTAATGTTGTATTAAGATAAACTGCACAGTATGCTAATCTCCTAAACTAACCCATAGGTCAGTGGGATTTTTGTTTTTTATTTTTATTTATTTTATGTATATTAGTGTTTTGCCGTGGAAACTTTCAGGTCCTCTTAAACTGAAGTTACAGACAGTCGTGAGGTGTCATGTGGGTTCTGGGACTTGAACCCGAGTCCCCTGGAAGAGCAGCCAATGTTCTTAACCGCTGAACCATCTCTCCAACTCCAACAAAAAATAAAAATGTTTATTTTTTGAGGGGCTCATAAAATGTAGGCCAGTCTGAACTTACAGTATAGGTAAGACTTTGCTTGAGTTTCTGATCCTCCTGCCTCTCCCTCCTTATTTCTGGGATTACTGGTATACACAGTCATGCCTAGTTGGGTGGTGGTTTTTAAACTTTTTGGGGGCCGAGGCAAATCTGTTTTTTTAAGGTCTGTAAAAACCTGTCGGCCAATATTTCTTTTTCTACAGATGATACCCCATCACCCCAAAATGAATATAGATAATGAGATTTTGGAAACAGTGTTAGAGATTTAATGAACCTTGTTTAAAGCCCAACCAGTCATTTTAGATAGCTTACTGCTTTTAAAAACACATTTGGAGGGCTGGAGAGATGGCTCAGCGGTTAAGAGCACTGACTGCTCTTCCAGAGGACCCGGGTTCAATGCCTAGCACCCAAATGTCAGCTCACAGCTGTCTGTAACTCCAGTTCCAGGAGATCTAACACCTTCATACCAATGCATATAAAATAAAATTAAATAAATTGTTCTTTTAAAAAAAAGAAAGAGAAAAAGAAAGAAAAGAAAACCCTAGTTTGAAAATTCTGAAGATGGGTTAAAAAAAAAAAAGTTTGGAGGCTAGAGAGATGGCTAAGTGGTTAAGAGAATCTGAGTTTAATTTCTGTCATCAATATGAGGGTTCACAACCACCTGTAATTCCAGCTCCAGGAGATCCAACACAGTCTTCTATCCTCTGCAGGTACCAGACACACATGTGGTCCACAGACATTTTTCAGGCAAAACACTTATACACATTAAAAACAAAAACAAAACAACAAAATCTCAGCAAAACCTACACACTTAGGCTTTATTTATTTATTTATTTTTGTTTTTTTTTTTGAGACAGGGTTTCTCTGTGGCTTTAGGAGCCTGTCCTGGAACTAGCTCTGTAGACCAGGCTGGCCTCAAATTCACAGAGATCCGCCTGCCTCTGCCTTCCAAGTGCAGGGATTAAAGGTGTGCGCCACCACCGCCCGGCTTTTTTGTTTTTTAAAGATTTATTTATTTATTATGTATACAACATTCTGCCTCCATGTATGCCCAAACACCAGAGGAGGGCACCAGAGCTCATTACAGATGGTTGTGAGCCACCATGTGGTTGCTGGGAATTGAACTCAGGACCTCTGTAAGAGCAGCCAGAAAAAAAAAAATGGGCCAGAGAGATGGCTCAACGGTTAAGAGCACTGACTGCTCTTCCAGAGGTCCTGAGTTCAATTCCCAGCAACCACATGGTGGCTTACAACTGCCTATAATGAGATCTGGTGCCCTCTTCTGGCCTACAGGCAGGATACTGTATAAATAAATAAATATATCTTAAAAAAAAAAAAGAGCAGCCAGTGCTCTAAACCACTGAGCCATCTCTCCAGCCCAACACTTAGGCTTTATTAAAAACATTCTTTTTTGAAAGCTGGTAGGTAGGAAAAGTTCACTGGTGGAACCTGTTATATTTTCCCAAGGTTTTTGTATATAGATTTTTTTCTTACTATCTATCTTCACCACTTTCTTCTCCCCGGATTTCTCCCTTCCCTCTCTCTCTCTTACACCCATTACAATTTATTTTATAGTTATTATTTTAAAATTTTTATCTCTCTCTAACACATATACACCCACTAACATTTATTGTATGATTATTGTTTAAAAAATTTTATGTGTGTGTGTGCGCTCGCATGTGCACGTGTGTGTGCCTGAGTGTATGTATGTGCACCAAATGCATCCAGGTGCCCGAGGAGACTGGAAGAGGGATTCAGTACCCTTGAACTGAAGTTACAAATCCAGTTTTGTTTGGTTGTGACCTACCACGTGGGTGCTGGGAACTGAACCTGGGTCCTCTGCAAGAGCAGCCAGTGCATTTTATGCTGAGACATTTCTCCAGAAGCCCCAGACTCCTGTCCCCTGCTCTGGGTTCTTGACCTTTAGTGGTGTTGTTGTAACTACCTCAAAGATCCATTGCCTAAGATACATGCCCTGCATCATAAAGATCCTGCCTGCCTCCCCACCACCAACCACCACCACATTTTGTTTCTTTGTATTTTGAGAAAGAGGTTTTTGTTTTTGGAGACAGGTTTTCTCTGTGGCTTTGGAGCCTGTCCTGGAACTAGCTCTTGTAGACCAGGCTGGCCTCGAACTCAGAGAGATCCTCCTGCCTCTGCCTCCCGAGTGCTGGGATTAAAGGCGTGTGCCACCACTGCCCGGTGAGAAAGAGTTTTATTGTATAGCCCTGGCTATCCTGGAACTCTGTAGACCAGGCTGGCCTTGAACTCAGAGATCTGCCTACCTCTGCCTCCCAAGTGCTGGAATTAAAGGCATGCAACACCACCACCTGGCATCTCCCTCCCTTTTTAAGAACATGCATTTCTTTTTTTTTTTAATTCCTTTATTCAGAAGGAACATGCATTTCTAGTAAGTTCTTGGGCACTGCTGGTGATATGGGGAGCATACTTAGAGAAGCACTGTCCTGTGCTGGAAAGCCCTGTGCCTTCTACCCTGGATTATTTCTGTTTGTTTATTTTTGTTGTTGGAGACAGTTTCTCAGTCCATCCCGTTGTCTAGCTTCCACTGACTTTGTAGTCCAGGTTGGCCTTGAAATTTTCATGCTCCTGCCTCAGCTTCTCTAGTGGTGGGATTACATGCTTGAGCGTCAATACTCAGCTGCCCTGGAATGCTTCTGTTTAGGGAAGCTCTATGTAGTGAGTTCTTGAATATACATTTGGTATTCTTTATTTATTTTATTGTTTTTTTGAGACAGTTTTGCTTGGCTGCCCAGGCTATCCTGGGGTTCGCTCCAGTCCAACTGTCTCTGCTCCAAGTGCCAGATCACAGATGTGCATAACCATGCCCAGCCCAGGTGCATTTTCATAGTACATAATTTTGTTTATGCTAATTGTCAAAATGGAACCATTATCTGAAGAAAAAAATTGCCTTGTGGAACCTAGCTGTGGCCCTGTGGGCCTATATCTAGAGGGCCTATATCAGAGTTAAGTGAGCTTAGTAACCTGTCCATTGTCCATTGAGGAGTCTAAAGACAGGAATTATAAGTCTGGTGTATAAGGACAGTCTGGGGTGTTGGAGCTTTCTTGTCCTGACTTCTGTGACCTTGAGAGATTCTACAGCTTTGAAGACTGTAAAAATCACACCTATACCATCAGTTCTTTTACCCTTTCTTCCTTTTGTGCTCAGAAAAAGAATTAAATCAAGTGTCTATTTTGTTTGCATGCATTAGTTCTGAGAGCATCTTGATTCAGTTGATGAGACGTTTCTTTTAACTTACCTGCGAGTTCCTGAGCTAGGACCAAATATGTATAGCAGTGTAACATTTCTGCTCTGTCTCAACTATACTTGATGATGCAGGAATCTGTTTGTGCATGAGTCTGTCTGAATTGCCTTTAGGTTTTTATAGATAAAATCTTGACTAGAGAAGACAGGTTATAGTTAAAGAGACATTCACCCTCACTGATACTGAGAGTTGCATTTGTATATTATAGGCCATTGTGTACAAAGCTCTCTGAGGTGACTTGACGTGCAGTTATTGATCTTATCTGAGCCACTGTCCTGACAGAGGTAGTGAAAAGATATATACAGGTCCTGCTAATGACAGATGTTGCCCTGGAGTTCATGTGTAATCCCAGACATATAAATGATCTGGCAATATCTAAAGACTAAAATTAATTAAAATAAATTATGAAAATCTGCCACTACTGTTCTTTCTGTTTACACCACATTGACACACAAAGCCCTTGTCTTCTTCAAGCCTGCTTTTTTTTTTTTAAATGTATAGTGTTCTGTTTGCACGTATGCCTGCAGGCCAGAAGAGGGCACCAGATCTCATTACAGATGCTTGTGAGTCACTGTGTGGTTGCTGGGAATTGAACACAGAACCTCTGGAAGAGCAGGCAGTGAGTGCTCTTAACTGCAGAGCCATCTCTCCAGCCCCCTCAAGCCTACCTTTTATTTTTACTTCAAAAGACTGCTTATAGAAATGAAATTATGGAGGAGTCAATTGAGGAGGGAGTCAGAAGGGAGGTGGGAGGAGGGAATAGGAGAGGAAAGAGGGGAGGCTGTGCTTGGAATGTAAAATAATTAATAAAAGAATAACAAGAAGAAAAGAAAGTTACAGTAAACATGACTTTTGGATATCAAGGAAGGAAAACTCTAGATATGAGGTACTTTCCTTTTTTCCTCATGTCTTTTGAAGAAGTGGAGAGCTGATGAGCATTTCCACCCATACTCCTCCCTTCCCCTGGGCAAGATTTAAATATAAAAAGAATAAGTGAATGCTTAAAAATAGAATACTAGTAGATAGACTTTAGCTTACCACAGAAAACTGAAGTCAGCCATTTCCATTACTTTATTGTTAAGCATAAGGATAAAGTAATGAATTCTTACTGTCAAGCCAAACCCTACTTGAATTCCTGGGTAGTGTTCTGTCTAGGAAAATGGCCCTAGCCTGGCAAGCTATAGGATCTCACCTTAGTGTATCCTAATTTTATCCTCACCTTAAGTACTTCTTTTCAGGTAGAAGATCCAAGTGGGATTACTTTATAAGAGGAAGTCAGTGTGATTCACTGATTAACAGGTGGTTTTAGGATTCTGAAGATGAGAGGCTTCTGCACCAGCTCGGCTCTGTTACTTGATGGAGTGGAAGCAGCTAGGTAGCATTTCTTGTTTGCAAGTTCTGGCCAGGAGATTTTATGGGGCCAGTGGCCAGCAGCACTGCCCACAGACTTGCTGTGGCTGCTGAGACAGTTGGCACGGCTCCCTGAGTGTGTGCCACGTGGTGCTGTATCACCCTGTCACTAGGGCAGAGACTGTATTGGAGAGGTATTCAGTCCTGCTGTTTGACTTTGACCCAGAGCTTGTCCTCTACCCCATGTAAGTAGATGTCTGTAGTATGGAGCCAGGATTGACAGTCGGGGACTTTAGTGGTAGCCAAGGGAACAGACTGAACATTTGCCTTTTGTGTACTAAGTACCAAGATAGTCCTGGGTGTCTCAAACACATGGCCCCTGTCCTCGTGAAGTTTACAATCTTCCAATCAGATAATCCCTAAACATGGGGTTAAGAACCCATAAATTTTGAAAAATGTATTTATTATATATTTGTTTTGTGTGTATGTGTGTGGGCACACACACCACTGTTCATGTGTGGAGGTCAGAGGATAATTGAATGAAGTTAGCTTTCTTCTATAAACCATGTGGGTCTCTGGGGATCGAACTCAGGTTGTCAGGCTTGGCAGCAAGTGCCTGTACTTTCTGAGCCTGAAGCAAGTTCCTGAAATCCACTGTTTCTGAAGGGCTCATGTTTAAAAAGCAAACTGGAACATATTCATATATATACTTATTTGACATGGATAATGAATAGCATGGACAGAAGTAGGGTAGAGGGGAAGGGAAGTAGAGAAGCTGCTGTTGAAATATTTTATTCCTGTCATGTAGGATTAGACTTAGCCTGTGCTGCTTGAAGACAATATCAGGTTTGTACATTCAGCAGCCCCTGTGGCAGCTGCCGGGGCGCAAGTACTTTGTTGGCTGCAGTACAGGCTTCTGGTGGACCAGGAGCCTGAGCTGATGGGCCTGGAGTGGGAGGGCAGAGAAGGCCTAGGAAGGATGAAGAATTAGCTGAGGGGAGGGCAGAGGTTTTTAGATGATATGACTGGGTGTGCCTGTGCTCAGGTGGGTCGAATGCCTTCTTGGCTAAGGAATTTAAATTCTCTGAAGGCTGTATAGCAGGGCTGGGAGGGAGTGTGGCCTGTGAGAGGGTGATGATGCAGGCCCACTGAGTTTTTTGTGCCTCTTACTGACCTCACTACTATGGCCAGTCTTCTGAGGTCTTCACTGGAGCTCTGTGTGAGTGTTGAGGTTACCTGGAAGATAACTTGAGGTCAGACAGCACTAAGCTAAGTGACTTAGTGAACATCCCAGAGCCAGAAGTGAAAGAGCTAATGTTTCAATTGGGAGTCTATTCTAGACCACCCTGCCCTCTTGCTGCTAGTGCAAAGGAGAGGAGGCGGTGCTCTTAGAGTTCACTGTAGTGGGAAGCAGGTGACCACCTGCCGAGGATGGGGGAGAGCTGTGCTAGGCCAGTCTAAACTCCCTTCTGATCAGGTCTCAGGTTTACCTTCATTTTAGGGTTATTATATGTATATGTGGGTTTTTTTTTTCTAGTGACCATGAAAGACACCAGGCTGACAACACTGGAAACTGATGTACCAACTGTCCTCAGAACAGGTAAGACATTTAGTCTAGTGGCTGGGGAGGTTAGGAAGGAGTATCTCACCTTGCCCATGGGTGCCCCAGCATGCAGATGTTTCTTTGTTCAGGGGTGTAAGTGTTTATAGTCTTAGCTCCCTGCCAAGAACTAGAGCATATATGGCTTGAGGTAGTCAGCCATATCACCAGTGACCTCTTAATTGTTGTTTGATGCCAGGCACTGAGTGTATTACACAAATGGCTTATTTTCTTCTTCACAACAATACTTGGTCTATTTCCATTCTATAGGAGAATTGGCCTCAAAGATGGGCCATCCATGAAAATCAGTTCTGTGAGTAGCCACTAATTAAATTGAAGCCTAAAGCAAGTCATTTAACTAGGGAGAAGTTTTTAACCCTGGCGTGACCTCAGGAATCCACTTTGGATTCTGTAAACAAACTGGATGTCATGTCTAGACCTCAGCTTGTAACCTGCTGTGCAGTAGGGCCTGGGCCTTGGTATTTGTGTCCTCTGCAGGTGATTCCGACATCATTGTAGACTGAGACTTCGTGAGTTAGCACTTTAGCTCTTGATGTATTTGTTGGTGGTCTTAAGTCTGCTTTTTTGGATAAATTATTTCCTTGGTGGTTTTCAGGAACTGATAGAGTCTTGAAGTCCCAGAATATACCCTTGATAGTTATTGAGGCTCTGACACTTATGCACATCTGAGTTTAGTCTTAGTGACCTTAAGTAACTATTGCGCTACAATCTTTATTAGCAAAAGTGATGCATTAGTTGCTGTGATAAATATCATGACAAAAGCAACTGGAGGAAGGGGAAGGGTTGATTACAGTTTGAGGCTATCATGACGGGGAAGTTATGGTGGTGGGAGCTTGAGGCAGCTGCTCATACTCCATCTACACTTAAGAAGCAGGGAGTGGTGTTCAGCTCGTTTTCTCATTTTTATCCAATCTGGGACCTCAGCCCACGGTGTGGTGCCACCCACACTCAGGGTAGGTTTGCTCCGTTCCGTTAAAACCTTTACTGCAGCACCTTCACAGGGTGTGTTTCCATGGTGATTCTCAATCTCAAATTGACAATGAAGATTAGCCGTTGCAGGTATCAGTTGTCATGTTTGTGTTGTTCTGTACAGGAGTCAGGGAAGGTGGAAGGGTGTTTGTTCTACTATCTTTATACATACACTGCTAATGTGACTCATTTTGTGGTCAGTGGAAGCTCCTGAGCTCACCACTGCCTCACCTTTATCATGAGGATCATGCGGTAGTCAGATGTCACAAACAGGGACTTAGTGTGGCTGGTAGATGGTGTTACATGCTTAGAAAGTAGATGTTATTCTCTCTGAATTTGACTCTTACTTCTCAGTTTCTTCATGTGTTCTTCATACTGTCCCTTCTGACCTCACTGTGTAGTCCAGACTGACCTCCTTCTTCTTGGCTCAGCCGCAGATTACTGGGGTTATGGGTGTTTGCCACCACACTGGACTACATTAGTCCCTCTTAGAATTTCACTGAATATGAATTCAGAGTCAGAGCATTAAGTGTTGAGATCAGTTACATCAAAGTGGAATTTCACTGTTGTTAAAAATAAATCTCAAATTTTATTAGTCATTTTTCATTACTACAATTTCATTTTTGTAGCACTCAGATTTTAAAAAGTGTGAAATTTTTGTGTAGCAAACTTCCTTAATGTGCACAGAGCACCAGATTGTCTTGTGGTGACTGTGTCCGTGGTGTGTGCGGGACCCTCTGACCAGGCACACTGGTCCTGTCATGATGCCACACTCAGGGATATTTCCAGTAGGTGATTGTCTAGGGACTCACGGCTTCAGAGGTTTCAGCCATCCTTCAGCTTCCGCTTCTAGGGAGCGCTGGCAACTCATAGTCTTTATTCTAGTGGCTTTTTTAAATAGGCTCAAGACATAAGCATTTTTATAAAGAATATACTAAAATTTGAATAACAAATATTTTGCTATTTTATTTTTCTTACCATTGTTCCCTTCTTCATGGTTTTATACTTTTTTGTTATGGTGTCATTTTGTCTGTGGTGCTAGGAATGGAGGCCAGGCCCTGACATGTTAGGCTGGCTTTCTACCAGCGAGCTAGCCCAGCCTCCTCATGCCCTTTATGTTTCTACCAGCGAGCTAGCCCAGCCTCCTCATGCCCTTTATGTTCTTTTGTTACTGGTGGTTATGGATTTCTTTTCATAATTTTTTATGTAAAGTTGATTCTTTATCTTTAATTCATCCCACAAGATGGGAAGCGGTCCAAACATGATTTTCTTCTTGAAAGACTTTGGATTATTTGAGATAACCTTACTGACCAAAAAAAAAAAAAAAAAAATGCTTTGGATTAAATGCAGTTCTTACAGGTTATTTTGCTTATAATAAGGTTCAAAAACAATTCTGTGGCATTTCAGGATTGGGGGACATATCTGCAATTATAGTTGCTTGTCACTCTCTTGGCAGCCTGAATTTGATCCCTGGGATCCTCATCGTGGAAAAGGAGAACCAACTCCTGAAAGTGCCTGAGTGTGTGAGATACATACATACACATAGACAAGCAAATGTAAATTTTTAGAAAATAATTCTGTGAAGTTATGATTAAGATAGAACTTCATTTTTATGTGTTATTTAAATTGTTAGAAGTGGTTGGCTCAAAGAACATACATTGTTATTTGTAAAGTTATCTAAATAAACTACCCTTTGATATTTTTATTTTTTAATATTTGTATTATTAATATATCAAGTGATTTAATTGTTCTTGATTAGGGCTGGGGATGGAGTTCAATGGTGTAGTGTTAGCCTACTATGTGCAGGGCCTGGATTAGATCTCCAGAACTATTTTGGATATATCATTAATTCATTGTTTTCTTTTCTTTTTTTTTTATTAGACAAGGGCTATTAATCTGTTTTATTTTTATAATTGCATATTTTATACTTAAGTTGACAATTTTGACTTATGCAGGCCTTAGGTTTTGTCTTGACTGTTTTGTTTGAGTTAATATTTAGGTGTGAACTATTAGTTTAAATACACTTCTTGTCCACAATAGCAGTACCTTGTATCTAGGTGTGATATGAGTCCTGTAGTGATATCTTCCACACACAGGAAAAGGATGCTAGACATGCTACCCACTCCCATAGTTAACTGTTCAACTGTAGCCTTTCAAAGACTGGCACATTAGCCTGTTACAAGTATGAAGACTGAAAGTCTGCTTTTCAAGATCCTGCTTTCCCTGCTGTTGAGACCAGAATGTTCCATGTACTCAGAGTTGACCAGTAGCCATAGAGGGTCAACTTGGCTGAAGGTTCCTCGAGATTAGAAAGTTTCTTTTATTCCAAGTGGTGCCAACAACCTCCTGCTCTTCTAACATGTGGTCAGGGGAGGCTGCTCAGATATGGTCCTCTGAGCAGAGGACTCAAGGAAAGGTGGCGACAAGGGTGTGTGGGAGAGAGGGCTCTAGGAGTAGAGAGAAGAGCCCGTGTGAAGGCCTGGCCAACATGCAAGGAGACATACTGGCTTGGGGTGAACAGGCAGAGGTGAAGGATAAGTAACTGGCTCATGACATGGGGTGGTGTAGGACGCTGGTAAGTTTGGCTCTGATTCTCCAGGGGAAGGTACTGACTGATTTTAAATGGGAGCCATCCTGATTTCCACAGTTCAGAGTTTCTGTACATAGCAGGCAGAGTGAGGGAGACTGCTGCTCTCTTGTTTAGAAGAGGGAGATGGTGGGGGCTGTGCTTGGGGATGTGGCAAAGGGGATACATAGCAAAATGAAGAAGTTTGCAGATGGGTACATGTGGGATTGGGGGTGTGGGAAGCCAGGGATATAATCCAGGATTTGCCTCTTTTAGAGATCCAAAAGACAGACAGAGCAACAAGTTTGAGAATTAGGAGTAAATGTTGAAGGTTATGACTTTTTTACATGAGCAGTGCCCTCTGTGTTACTTAGCCCTGTGGGATGCAGAAATGGTTCTTTGGGATCTGCCTTTTGAATTCTCCAGAATGTTCTTTTCTGTGGTATGCTGTTTCCATAGCTGTACTAGGCTGCGTTGCTGTGCCTGTGGTGCTGAATTTCCACAGACCGAGGTGCATCTAAGGGTCGGTCAAGCGGAGACTCTTCTCTCTCCCTTTGCACACACACTACTTCCTGCCTGTTTCTTTGATGGGGCACACAGAAGCTCTCTTCACACCTGCCATGTCTGTCTTAGCACTTTATACTTGGATTCCCTAGGTCAAAGTTAATGTTCCTGTCCAGGGACTGATTACAAAGCTTGTGATATAGCTTTCATGAGAGTGTCTAAAGTGCTTGAAGTAGGGTTGCTAATGAGGATCTCACATAAAGCCCAAGATTTATATTCTTCTAGGGACTAAAAGTTAGATTTTTTAAAAAAAGTATATTTGAGACCCACAGAGAAAAAAATGGTCGCCAAAAATATTCTGATGTGTTATAGAATAAAACTTGATCTTGGCTTTCTGTAAGCCTTTTGGAAAGAGAAGGCTCCAGAAACCACTGTTCACCAAAATTCATTTACAATTTGAAAACAGGCAAGTAACCTGAGCCTGTTGTTCTGACAATGCCTGGGTGGTAGAGCAGACACCATCTAGGTTTGTCATTGCATTCTGTACTGTCTTCTTTTGGAGAGCTAGCCTGGCATTGGACTATACAGAAGACAGAATCTCGCTTATTGTACAGGAGATAGAATAAAACCAAACTTGGAGTTTGTGAATTACATTCTTCATCACTAGCTGGAAGAATTTTTTGTGACGTACTGTAAATAAGTGCAGGGATTAACCAGGCGGATGGACGTACTCTTTGAAGTTGTCCTATAGGTGTTGGCCCAGAGCTATTTCTGTTGTTATGGGATCCAGCTAATCAGTAAGGAGTGTACAGAGCTTTGCACCACACCTCATCCTGTCATTGAGCAAAAATGGCTGTGTTGATATTATCTTCATTTATGAGCTTAATTTAATTCAGTTTTTTTTGGGTTTTTTTTTTTTTTTTGGTTTTTCGAGACAGGGTTTCTCTGTAGCTTTAGAGCCTGTCCTGGAACTAGCTAGCTCTTGTAGACCAGGCTGGCCTCAAACTCACAGAGATTGCCTGCCTCTGCCTCCCAAGTGCTGGGATTAAAGGCGTGTGCCACCACCGCCCGGCCTGAATCCACAGTTCTTGTCAGAGCAGAACGCTCTTAACTGCTGAGCCATTTCTCCAGCCACCACCGCCCGGCTTGTGTTTGTTTTTTTGTTTTGTTTTTCGAGACAGGGTTTCTCTGTCCTGGCACTCAACCTGTAGACCAGGCTGGCCTTGAACTCACAGAGATCTGCCTGCCTCCATCTTCCAAGTGCTGGGATTAAAGGCGTGCACCAACACCACCCAGCATTTAATTCAGTTTTTAAGAAGATAAAGTTTATATCTATTTTTAGTTTTAAGCTTTAAAAAAGATTAATTTATTTTATGTGTATGTATGTGCCTGAGTGTATCTGTATAGACCAATTTTGTGCAGATGCCTGAAGAGACTTGAAGAGGGCCTTTAATTCCTAGGAGCTGGAGTTTTAGCAGATTGTGAGCTATCATGTGGATGCTTGGAACTGAACCTGGGTCTGCTGCAAGAGTAACAGTTCTCTTAACCACTGAGTCACACCTCTCTAGTCCTTTTACTTTTTTTGATACAAGGTTTCACACTGTAATTTAAATTAAATTTATAGCCATTCTCTTGTCTCATTCCCGGGTGCTTGGATTACAGGCATGCGACACCATGCTGGTTTCAGTTGGATTTTCTTAAGTATTTCTCAAACAGGCTTTTGTATCACCTATTTAAGGAACCTGAAAATGGCTGGCTAGTGGTGGTGCATGCTTTTAATCCCAGCACTTGGGAGGCAGATGCAGGCGGATCTCTGTGAGGTCGAGGCCAGTCTGGTCTATACAGTGAGTTCCAGGACAGCCAGAGCAGTTACACAGAGAAACCCATAACAAGTTCCAGGCTAGCCAGGGCTGCATAGTGAGACTATCTCTTAAAAACAGGCAAAAACTCCACTTGGAACTGGATGAGGTGATGGGTACCTGTAATCCTAAGAATGTGGAGTCTGAGGTGGAGGCTTGCTTGAGCCCAGGGCTCAAAAGGGGAGGGAAAAAAACCAGATGAATTGCCTGGGGTGTTACTTGAATGTGGATGCCTGGGCCTAAGCATTCCAGGTGGTCCCCAAATCAAGCCTAAGAACTGCTTCTGTGGCTTCCTCAAGATAAAAAAATAGGATTATATTTGTTTAGCCTTTTAGGGCATCCTTATTCTCGTTTGTAAAGTAAAGCTAGAACATGTTTGCTTCATAGTCACTATGGTGATTAAAGTTACATATTTAGTCCAATGTTATATTTATAGATTTGGGGCTCCAGAATTAGGCAGATCTGGGTTCAGATTTGTTCTTCTCCCCTGGTTTTGCCTCTTGCCTTCTCTGTGACCAACAGCAAAGGCTTGTTCTGTTTCCCTCTCTTTATAATGTAGACACATATGCCCATCATGTGGTAATAGTATTAGGAGCATATACAATGTTTGTTAAAAGTACACAGTGTTTCTTATACATAGTAGTGAGTCTCTGCCTTTTTAAAGCAGTTGTAAATGTATAAGGCAGTTGTCCATTTCCAGTTTGGCAGGTGTGTCCTAGTGGTCCCAGTGTGCAACCACTTGCCTACCGCCAGTAGCTTTTGGGTATGCAGTAGATGTGTCCAATGAGTGTATGCTAAAATCCAAGACAATCCCTGGTTCACTCCAGCTGTTGGACTGGTGGCCTAACCAGCTTCCTAACTTCAGCCATTGACAGTGTCATGAAGAGAGTAGTATGTGCAGCTTTATTTGTAGAAGCAGCTCGTCTACTTTGTAGAGCAGGATTGGAGCAACACCCAGGTGGACATAGATGCAGAGAGAACTACTGAATTGCTGTGGTGACAGTTCCACAGAGCTCCATTGGCTTCCTAAGTTTGTACATGGAAGAACGTTCCTGTCTTTCATCAGCGCAGTTCTGCCCTGCATGGGCAGTGTTGAATAGCTTCTCTGGCTTGTTCTCCTATGTGTTTTTGGTTTATGTGGTGTCAAGTAAGAGTCATTTGTCACGCTGTCCTTATTCCCACTTTGCAGTCTGGTAGTGGCCCTAATGAAGAGCTGTCCAAGCCTTTAGCACACGTCCTGGAGCCTGCACAGCATAGTTGAGTGAGAGAATGGCCCAGCTAGCCAACATTGGGGAACTACTCTCCATGCTGGACTCTCCCACACTGGGCGTGCGGGATGACGTGACAACCATCTTTAAGGAGTCCCTCAATTCTGGTAAGTGGAGAATTGTTCTCACAAGAAGAACTTGATCTGGAGCTGAATGTTGGTGCCTGGAGGCAAGTAAATGATTGTCTTCATCTTCAGAGGATGTGGTTAGAAAGTTTTTTGAGACCTTGTTTCACTATGTATTCCAAACTAGCCTGGAACTTGTGACCCTCCTGCCTTAGTATTCCAAATGCTGGGACTTCAGGCGGTTCCTCCACACAGTCTTTCAAAATGCTAGGCCAGAGAGAATATCCATTGGTGGGTTCATACTGCATGTGTTTTGAACATTTAGTTATGGCAGTGTTCAGGTACACACACACTGCTATGAAGACTCATGAGCTCATCTTCAGGTTCTGCCATTTTGTCTTTAAAAAAAAATGTGTGTGCATTCAAACATGCCTGCTTGAGTTTATGTGTACTGCATGTGTACAGGTACTCCGAAGGTCAGAAGATGGTTTAAAATTCCCTGGAATTGTGAGCCACCATGTGAGTGCTAGGAACTGAATTCACAGTTTTGTTTTGTTTTTTTGGTTTTTCAAGACAGGGTTTCTCTGTGGTTTTAGAGCCTGTCCTGGAACTAGCTCTGTAGACCAGGCTGACCTCGAACTCACAGAGATTGCCTGCCTCTGCCTCCCGAGTGCTGGGATTAAAGGTGTGCGCCACCACCACCCTGCCTGAATCCACAGTTCTTGTAAGAGCAGAAAGCTCTTAACTGCTGAGCCATTTCTCCAGCCATTTGTTTATTGTATGTGTGCACACGCATGTGCACGCATTACAGAGGCTAGAGGAAGACATTTGGATGTTCCAGTCTCCTCCTATCACTCTTTGCCTTATTCCCTTGAAACAAGGACTCTCACTGAATCTGGAACTAGGCTGGTGGCCAGCAAGCTTGTTATTTATTTTCCTGTCTCTGCCTCCTGGGGCTGCAGGTATTCATGACCATGCCCAGCTTTTTTATGTGTGTTTTGCTTGGCTTTTTATGTGTTCTGGGGATTTGAACTCAGATCTTCATGGTTGTGCCACAAGCACTGTACCCATTGAGTCATGTAACTATGATAGTATTTTGTGTGCTTTTGTGGGTATTTAGGCCAATGAGCTTGGAATTATCCTGTTAGTCTCATGAATTTAGAAAGGCAAAAACAGTGTTTAATGACTTTGGATAGTGTAAAAGGACATTTTCTGGCTTTTATGACAATTATTGAGGGAAAAGGAAGTCTGAATTATCCTTTTTGTTTAGAGCGTGGGCCTATGCTTGTGAACACCTTGGTGGATTACTATCTGGAAACCAATTCTCAGCCGGTATTGCACATCCTGACCACCTTGCAAGAGCCACATGATAAGGTAACTGCTGGGATGGAATTGCAGGCTGCTTTGTGAGTTCTCAGTTGAGTGAGGGTGTCTGAATATCCACAGCAGTTTGTCCACAGCTTATCTCTAAAAGCTGAATACATTTAAAATTATTTGTAGGCTCTGAAAAGTTTACAAAGTAACATCAATTTCAGAGACATTTACAGATCTTGTTTTTTAAAGAAATCTGTAGTAGATTAATGGCAATTGAAATAAAAACTTTTTTAAAAGCTTTATTATGTAGTGTTCTGCCTGCATGTATGCCTGCATGCCACAAGAGGGCACCAGATCTCATTATAGATGGTTGAGCCACCATGTGGTTACTGGGAGTTCAATAACTCAGGAACCTCTGGAAGAGCAGCCAGTGCTCTTAATCACTGAATAATCTCTCCAGCCCCCCAAATAAAGACCTTTAAACTTGTGCTTTGAGTAGGGTTTTTGAACATATCGATAAGGGAAAAATCCCTAAGTTTTGCATTTGCAGGTGAGGTTGCCTGCTTTTACAATGCCTACTGTGGTCTTCTTTACTCCAGGCCAGATTGCAGCACCACAATGGCTTGATTTACATTTAAGATTAGAGCATGGATGCGTGACTGTTATAGTAGTAAGGGTCTTTCACAACCTGCCGTGGGTTTGCAACCTTGGATTGTGTGTAATGTAGTCTTGTCCCTCTTTGCAACTCTGTGTTAAGGGTTCCTTTTTCATAAATTGCAGCTGGCTGTTCTCTCAGGCCAGATGAAGAAAACTTTGTTCACTAATGTGGTTTTGAAAATCTTGGATTAGGCTGATTAGTCTTTTGATCGGAACCCTAGCCTTTATAGGCTGGACCATATCTTTACCCCATGGGCTTAATAAATCTTTTGGGACCTGTATTAGAGAGAACACTTGAGAGCTGGGAGTTTATCTTTACTGCCTGTAATTTTGTTAACTTCATATACTTACAAGAAAATTTCTCTTGAACTTTTACATTTTCAGCACCTCTTGGATAAAATTAATGAGTATGTAGGCAAAGCCGCCACCCGTTTATCCATTCTCTCGCTGCTGGGGCATGTTGTGAGACTACAGCCATCTTGGAAGCATAAGCTCTCTCAAGCACCTCTTCTGCCTTCTTTATTGAAATGTCTCAAGGTAGGTTATTTGCAAGGTTTTGAAGGAAATGCCTCTGTAAATATTGTTTCTGAAAAGTGTCATAACACAGCCTGCAGGAGTCAGTTCTTTGCTTCTACCATGTGGGTCTCAGGTATTGAACTCAGGTTTTCAGGCGTGGTGATAGGTGCCTTTACCCACTGATCCACCTCACCAGTCTTGGATCTATTTATTTATTTATGTTTTATTTGTATGCACAAGTCCTTGCATGTGTATATATGTACTAGATGCATGCCTGGTATTCTTGGGGGCCAGAAGAGGGAATGGGATCCCCTAGAAACAGAATTACAGACTTGAGAGCCACCAATCCAGTTCTGGAAACTGAACTGGGATCCTCTGGAAGAGCAGTCTGTATTCGTAATCACTGAGCCATCTCTCCAGCTCTCCTGTTTTGTTTTGTGTGAGAAGGATCTTGCCTTGTAGTCCTAGATGATCTAGATCTCATTATGGAATCAGGCTGGCTTTCAACTCAAGGCAGTCTTCCCGCCGTAGCCTCCCAACTGTTAGAATTACAGGTGTAGCCACCATGTTTGGCTTGTAGTAGTGCTTTAAAAAATAAGAGAATTGGTCTGGGGAGTGTGGCTTAGTGGTAGAACTCTTGCCTAGCATACATAAGGCCCTGGGTTTCGTTCCCAGTACTAGTGAGAAAATGAACTAACTCTCAATATGCAGTGTCCTTTAATCACTTGATAGAAAGCTAACGTCTTAGCAGGTAGTTGAATGGATGAGAGTAGCAATGTAAGCTGTCTCTTACACTTTCATCCAGGTGGTGGGTTAGGGACTCTTGAGGCTTCAGGACTTGGGAGTCTCAAGCCAAGTTAAACCCATCTCTCAGATGAGGTGGTGGATGTGGGAAATGGTCCCCCAATATCACCACAATGGTGACAGGGCTTAGTGCTTCTGCTAAGTCTATTTCAGTGCTGTCCCTCAAATTCTTAGGGGTCAGGAAATGAGCACAAGAGGGGCTTCAGATCTGTGACCTCAGGATTTGGACCCTCATCCCAGTGCTGAGCCTGACGTCGTCCTTCCCTTCTGCAGATGGACACTGATGTTGTGGTCCTCACAACTGGTGTCTTAGTGTTGATCACCATGCTACCGATGATCCCACAGTCAGGGAAGCAGCATCTTCTTGATTTCTTTGACATCTTTGGCCGTCTCTCGTCATGGTGCCTGAAGAAACCAGGTACAGCTACAGTCTCTTCCTCATCAGGCTTCACAAGGGCATGCTATCCTTACTGTTAGCAGCCATGTGCTGTAGGGGAAGGAAGAATGTATGGTCTTTACTACGTAGAGGAGAAAATGTTTGGGTGTACCTTTTGTGGGGCACATAGGAAGTGGGACTGGCAAGACACGGCCTTTATGCTGTTGATCAGAGAAACTGAGGGACAGATGTACAACTTTCTGAATCTCATTAGTAAAACTGGGTCACAGCTTCTACCTCTGGATGCTGTACAACTGAGCTTACAAAATGCTGGTGTCCTCTTTGCTATTGTATACAACCATAGCTTCACAGCTTCAGTTGTGAGAACCTATTGGTTGTCATGAAGGAGGAGACAGACTTCAGTGTCCTCTTTAGGGTATGAGTGTGAAGTGCATGAGATTTTCCCATATCAGATCATATAGACAGGCAGTGCAGCTCCATCAGAGGGATTCAGAAGCTGTCAGCCTGTGAACTGCTTCTGGTAGTCCTAGCATGAAATATTCATGTTAGAAGATGAAATATGTATGGTGTATGAGGGAGACTGCTGCAGCTTTCTACACAAGGACTATTGAGCACAAGCCTGGTTTGCTACCTTGGCTGTATCTTCTTGGGAGAAAGGGACTGTTGCTCCTAGAGAACTGGAGTTTCTTGATAAGGCCAAATTAATGGGATTGTCCAAGCACTTTAAACTAATATCTACATTGTAGTGTTTCCTCTTTAGTTATAATTCTGCGCAGCTAAGATCAATCATATCTTGGCTTTGAAGGTTTCTTATATGCTCCTACTACAAACTCTCACATGTTCAGTATGTACCAAATTCTGTGTGTGGTACTAGGGGAGGGGAATTGCTCCCATTTCAAGACACACATGCTGAATCAGGCAAGAAATGTCACTACAGATTGTAGGGAGAGTGACACCAAGAGGAACCTCAGTGTTGGAAGAGTGTTTGGAGTCTTGTGGGATGTCTGGAGAGGAGGAGGAAGACAGATGATTGGAGTTTATCCAAAGGATTCATTGGTGGGTTTTAAACAAGGGCGTATGGTGTATCTAGATTTGCATCTGTGTTACCTTTCTGAAACTCAGTAGGCAAGCTTCAGAGAGAAACATGCTGGCATCCTCAAGTTCTTGTCTGTGCAACTGGTTTCCTTCCTTAGGCCATGTGACAGAAGTCTACCTTGTCCATCTCCATGCTAGTGTTTATGCCCTCTTTCATCGCCTCTATGGAATGTACCCTTGTAACTTCGTCTCCTTCCTGCGCTCCCACTATAGTATGAAGGAAAACGTGGAGACTTTTGAAGAAGTTGTCAAGGTGAGTTAAAAACAGCAGCTGTTGTGAGCCTTAGAGCTTCTTTCTGACAGGTACTTTTATAGCATTCGTAATATATGGCAGACAGGAAGATTTTGGGAAGAAATCCTTGATACCTCTACTTCAAACCAGGTAGCTACTAATTGTCTTTCTAATTCTCTAGTCAAGAGATGTTCTGTGCCTTTCATATACATGGGATCGTGCAGTATGTGGTCTTTTGTGAGTGACTTCTCACCGTATTTCAAGGTTTATCTGTGTTGTAACATGTATCAGTACTTCATCCCTTTTTGTTGTCAAATAATGTTCCATCATGTAGATTTGACACACAACTTCACACCTATAATTTGTCAACCAAAACTCTTCTAGCCAATGATGGAGCATGTGCGAATTCATCCGGAATTAGTGACTGGATCCAAGGACCATGAACTGGACCCTCGAAGGTACAGAAACTAAATTAGTGACAGAAGTTTTGAGTTTTTTTAAGAGATTGAAAGTGTGATCTATGGATACCTGTGGGAATACAGAAGTTCCACTTGCCGATGGGCTGGAACTTTGCATATAAAGCATACTCCTCACAGAACTATGACTGCTTGAGCAGAGGCAGTGGCATCCAAGTGCCTGTCCCCAGAAGCCCAGGAAGGCTTACTTTTTGGTATTTAAGGAGGTTGGGAGGTTAATTGGGTAGCTGAAACAAGGCGATTACAGAAAGGCCAGGCATATTTGGAGTAATGAGGCAACTTGGGTCCCTTTCTCCATGGGCATCACCAGGTGCCTGACACCCCGTGGGCTCTGCAGGAATTCCCAGATGTGTCCTGAGGAGCTACTGAACCTGCTGAGTTGTATGAAGCCCAGCTCCGTCAGCCTGTCAGGCAGATTTATGATTTCCAGTGAGGACATGGAAGCCTGTTGGGGGAAACTGAACCACAGGTGTCGATCTCTGGGATCTTAAAAAGACTAGTTTATACGTGATAACCCTTACAAAGTCATACCTCTTCCAGGCTACTTCTGTCATGCTGCCCCAGTCAGCTTAAAGCAAGGAATAATAACAAATAAACATGTAGCTAATCCCAGCCTGAAAAACAGAACATTCCAGTGTTCTGCCTGAGAAGCTCTTCCTCCTGCTCCCTGTCTGCCTCAGAGGCAGCTCTGCCTTGCCTCCATATTCGCTGTTTTCTCTGTAGTTGCCTTAAGTGTGACTTGTTTTGAGAGCTGATTGCTCTTAGATACAGACTTGCAGAGGATGAGGGCAGGAGCATTGTCAGCCTTGATGGGCCTGGCTTCACCTTCTTTAAGAGTGCTTTCCAGGGAGTCATTGCAAGTTACAAGTGAGGCCTGGGAAGCATGGGCTTTCCCTGTCTGTGTCTGGCAAAGCTTTTCATGAGGGCTGTTGTCAGATGTGCTGTCCTGGCTGCTCCAGCATTAGGGGTCTCTGCAAAATCCTTCTGCGGAGTAAAACAAATGCTGATCTAGGCAGTGAGAGCTTCCTCAGAATGTAGTAAAGACAAGCTTTCTCAGGTCAGATGATGTTGTCCCTTGGCTAAAAGGACAGTGGGAGCCTTGGAGATGTTCAGCAGCATGCTTGTCTTTTGGCAGGTCTGTTCTGTGCTAGCTGTGGGCTTGCTCTCTTGAGTCATTGCTTTGCCTCTTTCCTGGGCAACATCTTCCATTTCCTGTATTTCGTGACTTCTTTCTTGTGTGTGTGTGTATGTGTTGCTGGGTGCACACAATATGTGTATGCATGTGAAGAGGTAGGTAAGGAGGGCTTAGTGGTTTGGGCATTTAGATTGTATACTTTCTCATAACTTTTTGGCCTGGAATGCATTCATGCCCCTACCTCTTCTGTTGAAGCTTTGTTCTGACCTGGCTTCACTTTCCTGAAGAGAATCCTCTTGCCAGAGAATAACCAGATTCCCAGTGAGGAGTAGAGCTCTTTTTGGGACCATAGAGTTGGAGGGCTTTCAGATGCTCCATGCTTCTCCAGCAGTTCCCACCAGCTGCTGCAGGGTAGCTGTCTCTAGCTTCTAGTTCCAGAAGATCTGAATGCTCTGAGTTCTTGGACCCCTAAGGGTTGTGCAGTATAACCCAGCTTACTGGTGGCTTGAAGCTTTGGTTTAGGGCCTTGCTTCTCCAGTTGTACATGCCAGTTAACACCTGTCTGCTGCTCTTCACATCTAGACACTTGTTCTTTCTGTCTTCTTTTCCTTTCTGTGTTTTGTATTTAAAAATAGGTCTTTATTATAGGTGGTGGAACTTCAGGAGATTGTACAATTGGGTCAAAGTATTCAGTCAGCCATATTAGCTTGGGGGCCTTCCCTGTCAATAGCACGTAGCACCTCAGTGCCCAGGGTTGTAGACTATCTGGTCTTGGAAGGAAGCTTTGTCTGCTGTGAGAGAGTCAGAGTGGTAAGGAGAGAGAATCAGGAAGAAACATTGACGCAAAACCACAGAGCAGGCAATTGTACATGGTTGTATGGGGGCAGGGTGATGGAGTAAAGGGCATTCTGATGTAGTAAAGAGCTCTTGAAATTAAAATGAACCCCTAAATAAGCATTTCAGCAAAGGAACTGGAGTACAGCTAAGACTGGCTCATCTGAACAAAGGACAGATGCAGGTGACTGAACAGCTTTAGAATGGTAGACAGAGCCTAATAGCCAATAAAAAGTGTTTTGAAGGACACTTTAGTAGAAGAACCTGTAAAAGAAATTTACTGAAGTCGAAGCTTCTAGATTGAAGGACTTTGTCTAGTGCACAGGTCAGTCAGTGTGAAGGATTGCTGCCAAGCCTCAACTTTCAAAACACTAGAAGAATAAACCTTTCAGAAAGTGGCAAGATAAAAACAACCAGATGCTTAATAAGACCCAGAAGTTAGAACAGTGTTAGCTTCTCAACTCCTTCAAGAGGTTTTTAAGTTAGGGTTCTGTGGTGTTGGGGCTCTTTTAGACAGGCCAGAACTCCAAGTTTACACCCCTCTCACTCCACCCTACATCCCCAAGAGAGAATGCTCTATCAAAATAAGCCCAAGAAGGTTGGGGCTTGATGTAGGTTGGTCAAAGAGGTGTCAGAACAGTGGGCTGAGGACTGACGTAGTTCCAGAAGGTCACCCAGCGGGGAGGGGAGACTAACCCTTGTAGATCCTTCATTTCATTATGTGAGAGAGACAGTGGGCATCAGTGCAGAGCAACCAGGGTAGCTCAGTTAACATTGGACATATCAAGCCGGGTGGTGGTAGCGTATGCCTTTAATCCCAGCACTTGGGAGGCAGAGGCAGGCGGATCTCTGTGAGTTCGAGGCCAGCCTGGTCTACAAGCGCTAGTTCCAGGACAGGCACCAAAGCCACAGAGAAACCCTGTCTCGAAAAAACAAAAACAAAACAACATTGGACATATTATAAACTAGGAGAAGGAAACAATGCCAGGCCATACCAAGTGAAAAACTGTATCAGAACTCTTCAGCTCTGCCGTGGTTGATGCTTACATAGTCTTAATAATTATTTAAGTCAGTTTTGGAAAAAAATAAAAATAGTTAACTTAAGGAGGAGGGGAAGGATGAATAGTAGTGATTCTGGTCCTTAGAGCAAGTTAATAAGCGAGAAGCATAGAGTATATTTGTTGGGCCTTAGAGAGTTAGGGAAACAATTCAGCTAGTCGAGCTAGAGTAGCTGTCAAGGATAACAGTGCGAGGCATCCTTAGCATGGCACTGACTTGTTGTTTCTCCCTGTAGAGCCCAGTTGGCTCTACAGTAGGCTGCAGGGACTATAAGCTACCATATTTTAGTGGCTCATAGATGCCATCAAATGCACAACACACATGCATTTTATGTGAGTCTGAGAGGAGGGATACATTTAAACAAGTGATCAGCTGTTAAGATTGTAGTTTGCAATTTCAGAGACATTAAAATATGAGCAGTCTATTTAAACCTGACGTGGTAGTGTATGCCTTTACTCCCAGCCCTGGGGAGACAAAGGAAGGTGGATATCTGAGTTTGGGGCCTGCATGGTCTACAGAGTGAGTTCCAGGACAGCTGGAGTTACACAGAGAAACTCTGTCTCATAAAAACTAAAACCAAGACCTTTTAAAAAGTCTATTTAAGTATCAAGGAAATGCTTGTTTTACATGAACTAAAATAAAACATTTAGAGCCAGTGAGATGGCTCAGTGGCTAAAAGCATCTACGGCCAAGCACAAAAGCCTGAAGCCACATGGTGGAAGAAGAGAACCAGCCCCCATAAGTTGTCCTTTGACCTTTTCAGGTGCACTCCACTCCACATATAGTAGTGTGTAGTGTAAAATATTTAACTGGATTCTTTCCTAGTATGTATAGTATTTAGAGTTCAATCCCCAGTACTGCAAAATAAGCAAAACATCTACTGTACTCCTCTTTTATGTTTATTTGCTTATTGTGTGTGTCTGGGTGTATACACATGCACATGCATGCATGCATGAATGTATGTCTGTGGAGAAGAGGACAGCTTATTGAAATAATTTTCTCCTTCTACCTGTATGTAGGATCCAGGGTTTGAACATGGGCAGTTAGGATTGGCCTCAGATGTCTACCTGAGTCATCTTGCCAGCTATGTATTTTTTTTAAAGGAATCTTCTTTTCTTTACTAAAATTAATCCTGTGCATATGTGTCTTGATTCCTTATTTAATCACTTTCTAGTCATGCTGAGGGTGTGGAAAGAGGAGTCGTCGTCCCCTACCAAACCCCATACACATGTCTATACCTGAGGTATATATATCCATTCTCACATGTTGAAAATGTGGCATTAAATACAAAGGAGAAGGTGCGCACCGCGTGGCCAGAGTACAAGGCAGCTTCCCTGAGTGACAAGTGTTTCAACCATAGTCCCTTGGGTATAGACATGTGTATGGGGTTTGGGAGGGGACGACGACTCCTCTTTCCACACCCTCAGCATGACTAGAAAGTGATTAAATAAGGAATCAAGACACATATGCACAGGATTAATTTTAGTAAATTAATCCATAAGTGTGTGTAGATCACGTGTTGTGAGGTAACCCCACACAATGTTCTTACTGCTGTTGCTTTCCTCCCTGTAAACGTGGACAGAAGACAAAAGTCCTGTCAGAATGACCATGAACTTAGAGCCACAGACAATAAAGCTCTGTGTCCTAAGAGCAAGTTTGTGCTTGGGCAGTGTGCACAGTTTAAATGTTCTGCTGGTTTGGGGCATTTGTAGAACATTTGGCAGATCTAGAAGAGATTAAAGAAATTAAGAGTGAATACTGCCTGTAACTCTGGGTTTTTGTGGTGCTGGAGATTAAACTCAGGTCTTGCAGATGTTGGCAAGCGTCTGTGACAGATCTACAGTCCAGCCTCTAGTTTGTGTGTGTGACAGGGGGTAGGGGTGTGTGTATGTGGAGGTCAGAGGGCAACTTTTCAGGAATCAGTTCTCTCTGTTTTGAGGCAGAGTCTCTGTTTCTGTCCCTGCAGTCCACTAGCACTGGAGCTTCTGGCTGATTCTCCTCTGTCTCTTTCTCCCATCTTGCTGTAGGACTGCTGGGATTACAGTTGAGTGCCACCACATCTGGCTTTTTATGTGGGTACCAGGGATCAAACTCAGGTCTGTCAGGCTTTCTTGAGGAGTACATGCTTTTACTTGCTGAGTTATTTCCTAGCCCCTTTAGTTCTTTGAATTTCAATACTTAATACTGTCAGTCTATTTGTGGACACTTACCAGAACAGCTTTGTGTTTTTTTTCTCATTTAAGATATTCTAAAGTGATGAGATGGCTCATTGCTTCTAAGGTGCCTCTTGTTAAGCCTGATGACCGTTCACTCTATAGGACTCACGTGGTGGAAGGGAAGAGCTAACTCCACAAGCGGTCTGCAATCTTCACGTGTCTCGCTGTGGCATTCCCCTGCTCCCAAGTAAATAAATAAAATGAAAAAGAAATCTTTTAAAAAGAGATTATATTCTAGTCAGGCATATCCTAGCACCTGGGATTGCCACAAATTCAAGAACAGCCTGGGCTACAGAGTTTCAGGAGAGCCAGGATCACAGAGTGAGACCCTGATTCAAAAAACATAAAATTTAACCCCCCCCAAAAAAAGATGGCGAAAGTCCTCTAGTATTCAAAAACATGACTTTTAAAATCAACTTTAGTAATGTATATGGTTTACATACAGTAAAATTAGTTTCGTTAAGTTTTGACAACAGTTGTGTCCACAGTAAAAGTTTCCATGGCTCCTGACAGCCACTGATATATTGAAAGCATGCTGATCACAGTGTTGTGCTGACCACTCTGCTGGAGGACAGCTCCCTTTGACTGCCCTTATTCCTGTCAAAGCCATATTGCGGCTCAGCATTGTCTCCTATGTTTCTATAGGATTGATTGGAGATGTGTAGGCCTGAGGTTCACACTGCAGAAACTCTTTAACATCTTTACATGCTTTTTAGTCTTAATTGGCTGCACAGTATTTCTGGACCAAGGATGTGTTAGAAGAACCTATAGGCTTTGGCTGGAGACCTCAGTTCAGCCCAGCTGCTTAGTGCTTTCAGCTCCTTCCATCCCTTGATTAGCTCTGTGTCAAAGCAAACCTCCCTGAGAGCTGCCTGTATAATCAATCTAAGAAACTATTCTTCATCTTTGTTGGTGATGTTTTTCTTTCAAACTGTTTCTATTAATTTCATGAAATCATTTTATCTAGGGAAGGTGGTTTGTTCAATGGATGGCTAGTTTTTATCTAGTGCTGTTCCTACCTGGGTAGCATGGTTGTGCCTCATGCTTTGCTAATTACAGTCCAGTGGCCAGCACTGAGTTGGCCTCTTGAGGATTTAACTAATGTGGGTAGGTGGATTAGTGTATGCCTTTCTTGACTTGTGTTGCCTTTTCTAGGTGGAAGACATTAGAAACTCATGATGTTGTAATAGAGTGTGCCAAAATCTCTCTGGACCCTACAGAAGCCTCGTATGAAGATGGCTATTCTGTGTCTCACCAGCTCTCTGCCTGCTTCCCTCACCGTTCAGCTGATGTCACCACCAGCCCTTATGTGGACACACAGAATAGCTATGGTAAAAAGCATCTTTGGTCCTCTCTGTTTACACCTTCATCTCTGGAAAGCATTGTTTTTATTTTTGCTTTCAGTGCGCTTCCTAGAGTAAGACTGCCTAGGGACCTTCTCCCAGAATATTCTAAATTAGAGTTTACTTCTATTTTGTTTGAATTATTTTCTATTTTTAAAGCTTAAATGTTCTCAGTTTCTCATCTAATAACATTGCAGATCCCCAGGCTAGTCCTCAGCATATAACACAGTGAAGTACAAGTGCTTACATTTGGTTCCTGTGTCATAAGGGACTCAGCTTCCAGTGGAGCCCTAGACTATACACTGACATGGTCTCAGAGTCTGGATTCACAGCAGCTCTTGGCTTTAGCTGTAATGGAGGCTGCACATCAGGCTGTCAGGCATGGCGTGCCTTTTAAATTATCCTCATGTATAACTAAATCAGACCTGCCTGAACTTTAACTTCCAAAGGGCACTTAAAGAATCTTTAAAGGCTGGATATGGTGGTACACTCCTTTAATCCCAACACTTAGAAGGCAGAGGCAGTGGATTTCTGAGTTCAAGGCCAGCCTGGTAATGTAGCCAGTTCTAGGGTAGTCAGGTCTATACAGTGAAACCCTTTCTCAAAAAAAAAAAAACATCTTTAGATGTTGGTTTATTCCCAAGTATGCCCAAGCCTCTAGTGATTTTGTTTGTTTGTTTTTTGAGATAGGGTTTCTGGCTGTAATCCTGACTGTCCTGGAACTCACTCTATAGATCAGGCTGGCTTCAAACTCACAGAGATCCTCCTGCATCTATCTCCTAAGTGCTGGGATTAAAAGTGTGTGCCACCAACCACCCGGCTGCCCCTAGTGATTTTAAATAGAGAACTGAGTGTTATGATCTAGAAGATTGAGGCTGTTTATCAGAATGACTTGCACCCTATACTCACCCCTGCCTCCTTCCCTTTCATTTCAGGGGGCGCTACTTCCACCCCTTCCTCCACTTCTCGGCTGATGTTGTTCAGTCCAGCTGGGCAGCTACCTCAGAGTCTGAGTTCCCCATCAACACGGCTATTACCTGAGCCGCTGCAAGTATGGTGCCACTCAGTGTGCCTTCCCGTGCTCTCCTCCCAGTGAAGTTGGGCCATTGGTCAGGATTTAGTGTGTAGTGGGCAGTTGCATACTGTGAGTTTCAGGAGAGCCCTTTGAGGGCCCATTATAGGAGCAGAGAAAGGCGTTGTTACCATGTGGGCACCTTGGAGTCCAGACACTTGAAATGCATATGCAGTTTGTAGTTCTAAACTGAATGTGGCCTAGAAATCTTGTATAGGACGCAGTGCTCCCTTGCTGATACTGATGTTCCTTATTGATTTCTAGGCTACTCTCTGGAGCCCATCTATGGTTTGTGGTATGACCACTCCTCCTACGTCTCCTGGAAATGTCCCACCTGACTTGTCACACCCCTACAGTAAAGCCTTTGGGACCACGGGTATGTGGGTCTTAGTTGGACTTGATAGATTGGTTTGGGCCTTTGTTTTTTGACAGAAGATCTCATACTGACTTTGGGTGCCATTTGGCAGTAATAAACTTGTTTTTTGAAACTTAATATAAGTTTCTGGACTTTTCAGAACGAGTAAAGAGATAGACAGATAGACACTGAGGCTGATCTGGATTCCAAGAAGTTAACTGGACAGCTATATTTGTAGTGGTAGCAGTGTTGAGAAAATGATAGCTTTTCTGATATTTGGCTCAGCCTTTCTATGTATTGTCCTTGTCTCTGAGCAGGTGGAAAAGGAACTCCTTTGGGAACCCCGGCAACCTCTCCTCCTCCAGCACCGCCCTGTCCCCCAGATGACTGTGTACACGGGCCAGCCTCCCAGGCCACAGCCACACCCCCCAGGAAGGTGAGTGGCAGGCCAGAGATACCAGTGCACATCTTGTCTTGTAAATCCTAATTATGCCATGTACCATCCTGACCCCAAATGGGTTGGAATTAAATCATAATAACTGAAAATAGGTGTCATTGGTTCTCAAGGTATGACCTGCCAACCCCAGGACCCTGAAAGCCTTTTGAACTCAGTGGGTTAGATAAACTTCCAAATCAACATTGACTGCTGTGTGCCCTCCCTGTGTCATTGGCAGACAGTAATAAGATGCTGCCCCCTTAGCACAGACCAAGTTAGAGACCAGACTCTCAAGGTATTGCATCCCACCCCACCCCCCATACTCTTTCAGCTTAGAAATAGGAAAAGGGAGGGAAATACACTGAGAAGCAGAAATGATGAGTTTTCATTAAATCTGGGCCTTGAAATTATGCATATACCCTTAGGAAATGTAGCTGGGTATTGTGGCACACATTTGATTTAGGCTCCAGAGGCTGAGGCAAGAGGATTGTGAATCCAAGGCCAGTATAGATGCAATGAGACCCTGTCTCAAAAGAGCAAGCAAAATAAGAAATGTACTGAGAGCATGTTTTATTGCACGCTGCAAGATGAGGAGAGTCCTACCTTGTAGCTGTTTGAGTTGGAGCTGAACTAGCTGCATTTTTTCTATGGAGCATAATTTATCTGAAAGACAAGTGACTGACAGATGATTTATTCAGGCCTGAATATTTAGCAGGAAATTTCTTTTTAATTGATTCTTTTTTTCAGATTCAGTACAGGCTAATGGATTTCATTATGACATTTTCTTTTTCTTTTTTTTTTAATTTATTATGTTTTTCTTTTTTTCTTTTTCTCCCTTTTTTGTTTTTTTATCTTTTTTAAATTTTTGTTGTTTTTTTGTTATTTGGTTTTTTTTTGTTTTTTTTTTGTTTTTTTAATTTATTATGTATATAGTGTTCTGGGCACCAGATCTCATTACAGATGGGTGTGAGTCATCATGTGGTTGCTGGGAATTGAACCCAGGACCTCTGTAACAGCAGTCAGTTCTCTTAACCTCTGAGCCATCTCTCCAGCCCCATTATGACATTTTCATACTTATATATACTTTGCTCATATTTTCTTCTTCCCCTACCTGTGACAGTTTCTTAAATGATGAACCATGTCTGTTACTTCAAGGTAAACAGCTGACAATAGTTTATAGCCAATAATAAAATCCAATTATTTGAAAAGCTCATAAGCCTAGGGCCTGGCATGGTGGTGCAAGCCTTTAACTGCAGCACTTGGGAGGCAGAAACAGTTGGATCTCTGTGAGTTTGAGACTAGCCTGGTCTATGTAGCAGTCTCTAGGTCTTCCATTGCTACATAGATCCTGTCTCCAAAAAACAATCTGGCCAGGCATAATGGCACATACCTTTAATCCCAGCGCTCAGGAGGGAGAGGCAAGTCAATCTCTGAGTTTGATGTCAGCCTGATTTACATAGTGAGTTCCAGGATAGCCAGGGCTACACAGAGAAACACTGTCTTCAAAAACAGTGGACTAACCTCTAAACCCATTACTGTGTGCCACAGAACCTGCCCAGCATTTTCACTGTTTGCTTCCATTTTCAGGAAGAAAGAGCAGATCCCTCAAGGCCTCACCTGCAGAGACAGCAGTATCTTCTAAATGACCGAGGACTAGGTAAA
This sequence comes from Ondatra zibethicus, assembly GCA_004026605.1. Taxonomy (NCBI): domain Eukaryota; kingdom Metazoa; phylum Chordata; class Mammalia; order Rodentia; family Cricetidae; genus Ondatra; species Ondatra zibethicus. The sequence continues at coordinate 43,193 of PVIU01004963.1, read as the reverse complement.
CTCCCTGGATAATGATGGACCTGGGTTGTCTCTTTGCATTGAACTCCATAGTTTCAAAGCTAGGTGGAAGAAGGGTGTTCTGGAGGAATAGCACCGATGCCGACATAGAGGCACACAACAGTACCAGTATTAGAAAGCTGTTAAGCTACTACCGGAAATGTGTCTGCTTTGAGCAGGTCAAACTAGGTGATTTTATCTATCATTAGAGACATTATGGCCTGAGAAGTGTATTTTTTGTGGGGTTGGGTTTGGAACTTTTGTAAATGCTGCGTAAGTTCTCTTTTGTAATGGTCCCAGCTTTGTCACTTCATCTGGAAGAACCATTGTAAATGTGTGTGCAGTGTTTCCGCTTTGTGTTTTACAGGGGTTAGCCAGTGTAACCTGAGTTGTCGCTGTCTCTTTGCAGAGGATTTGCCTTCAAGCAAAGGTTCCGTTACGCTGGGAAATCTATCAGATTTCCTAGGTGACCTGGCTTCTGAGGAAGACAGTATTGAGAAAGATAAGGAAGAAGGTAATATGTGTGGGTTGCTACAAGGTGGTGAAAGTATCTTGTTTCTGTCTCAGAACTAGGCTCATGAGCTTGCTAGACTTTCTGTGTTGAGGTGAAAAGTAGTGTTCCAGCATGTACACGGAAAGTACGGCCTGCTTTAATTCCCCTGTAGTACACAAACCCAAGCCCATTTGCCTGGTTGAGTGTTTACAGGGTTCCCTTGTTTCCCCACCCTCATTTCAGCTGCGATATCTAAAGAACTTTCTGAGATCACCACTGCAGAGGCGGATCCTGTAGTTCCTCGAGGGGGATTTGACTCTCCCTTCTACCGAGACAGTCTCTCTGGTTCTCAGCGGAAGACTCATTCGGCAGCCTCTGGGACTCAGGGCTCCAGCGTGAACCCTGAGCCTTTGCACTCCTCTCTGGACAAGCATGGGCCTGACACACCAAAGCAAGCCTTTACTCCTATAGACCCACCCTCTGGCAGTGCTGATGCCAGTCCCGCTGGGGACAGAGATCGCCAGACTTCTCTGGAAACCAGTATCCTCACTCCCAGCCCTTGCAAAGTTCCACCTCAGAGGGGAGTGAGCTTTGGAAGTGGTCAGCCTCCCCCATATGACCATCTCTTTGAGGTGGCCTTGCCAAAGACTGCCTGTCACTTTGTCAGCAAGAAGACTGAGGAGCTGCTGAAGAAAGTGAAAGGAAACCCTGAGGAAGACTGTGCGCCCTCTACCTCCCCAATGGAAGTACTGGACAGACTGATAGAGCAGGGAGCAGATGCGCACAGCAAGGAGCTGAGCAAGTAAGCCTGGGCCCTGTTGTTGTTTCTAGACGGCACAGGGCCATGAGGGCAGAGCAGGACGATCCCTTTCCACATGTACCTGAGGCAGCTGGTTCTCTTGTGTTGTCTTAGATTCCTTTTATTTTGTTGCTTTTCCATGTCTAGAGCATGGGCACTTGTGCCTGGATGATCTGTGAGAGAGACAATGTCCGTTTGTAAATAAGTCAGTACAGGTCATTTTGTGCCTCTGTTCTGTGAGGATGCTCCAATGGGTGTTTGCACATCTGTTCTCTGAAAAGCAGGCATTAAAAATGAGGTTATAATAGCGCAGAGAAAGTAACACTGATTTCAGTATATCCTCCAGTTAGAGGTTTCTGTTTTCTCTTATGCTGTGCTGAAAGATGACATTATCAGCATTCTCTACAGGTCCACAGAGCATATGGACTACTTAAGAGTTGAGGCAGCTTTCAGTCTTTTTTTCCTTACCCTGTCAGAGAATTCCAAGGAAAGAGAAAGAATTACCCAGCTAAGTTGGGGTTGATCCTTTTGCTTCTGGTTCTTGGGAAATGTTCGCTTAATCTTTTGTTTGTTTGTTTTGAGAAACAGGATCTCACTACGTAGCCCAGACTAGTCTGGAATTCATGAGCTTCCTACTGTGGTCTCCCAAGAGCTGAGATTACAAGGTTGTACCACCACGTCTGACTATTTTTCACCTTTTTTAAAATATAATACCCTAAGGTGGAATTTGATAAGAATTGTAATATTTAAAACTCCACTTATAAAATGAAATTTGGTGTATTGGAATCAGGTAGATGACTTGCATTTATCTTAACAGGGTTAAGAGTAGCTTGTCCAAGGAGAGTGACTCTGTGTGTGTGGAGGGAGTAGGGCTCAATGCTTTCCAGAAAAGGGTGGTTGGACAACAGATCCTATGGCACAGCCACTAGGCCAAGGAGTTCAGTGCTAGGGCTGAGACTTAGTTATATGCAGTGGGCTGCCTGCCCCTTCCCAGCCACCAACACTCCCTTCCAGCTTAGCCATAGACTTGGGAGTATGGAAGTCTTAAGTCACTACAGATTCTGACCTTGCTACAGCTAAAAGTCCATAATTTTTGGCTGAGGATGTACCCCAGTTGGTAGAGTGCTTACCTTGCATTCATAAAGCCCTTCATTTGATCACCAGCACCATATAAAATGGGGTATGGTGGCCCATATCTGCAGTTCCAGTACTTGGGAGATGGAGGCAGGAGGTTCAGAAGTTCAACATCATCCTTGGCTACACAGCAAGTTCAAAGCCAGCCTGGGTTGCATGAGACTTTCTCAGAACACCATCACCAACAACAAAAAGTCCAGATTCTTGTTTTCTAGGTCAGATCAGTAACTTATTATAAAATCTTTTCCTAGGTTGTCCTTACCCAGCAAATCTGTTGACTGGACCCACTTTGGAGGTAAAGTTGTTGCTTCAGCACACATCCAGCCCTACTTGTCCCTTTTCTGTACTTGAAGGGTGCCTTCAGGAAGGGGCTTCCTTTGGCTCCTGTTCCAGTTGGCGAGAGGATCTCAAGTATTGCAGACTCAGTGTTTCATATTTTTAAGGAGTGGCAAGTACTATGAACTTGGGAGTTCAATGAAAAAGTAAGCACCAGGTTTTGCTAGTAAAGATGTGCATGGTGGGAATGTGCTGGGAAGTCTCCTTGGGAAGCATAGAAGTGAGGGAACAGTGGCAGAGAGAAAGGAGGTCAGAAATACCTCCATGATCAGGTTTCCTGCCTCAGGAGCCCTTCTTAGTACCACCTTTAGATTCTTTAAAGGGAAGGCAAGTAAGAAGATTCTTCCATCTCTTAAGAATGGTAGTGCTGGGAACTCACACACTGATTGGTTAGTGTCAGAATTGTGTGCACACATTTGTGGAGATAGTCTCTCACTGGCCTAGAGCTTGCTATTGTACCAAGGCTGACTGGCTAGTGAGCCCCAAGGGTCTGCCTGTATTTGCTTCCCCAGTGCTGGGATTACAGGCCTAACTCTTTCTTCATGAGTTTTGGGTATCAAACCAGTCCCCCATGCTTGCATGGCAAGCATTTCATGGATGAGCTGTCTTCTAAGACCCCAAGGATTGTTTCTTAAGTGAGGCGCATGGGAGGCCCTTAATGGAACTGTGTGTAAAAGGCCTTTCTGCCACCTTCCCTCTGCTTTAAAATCAGGCTCTCCTCCCTCAGATGAGATCCACACCCTCCGAGACCAGTTGCTTTTACTGCACAACCAGCTGCTGTATGAGCGGTTCAAGCGGCAGCAGCACGCCCTCAGGAACAGAAGGCTCCTGCGCAAGGTGATCAGAGCAGCCGCTCTGGAGGAGTACAATGCGGCAATGGTAAGCAGGCAGGGGTATCCATTGATATGGCTTATAGAGAGCAGCTGCCAAATAAGAGAGTAGTAGCCTTTGTTAGTCCCAGCTCTGCTCTAATGGCTCGAGGGCAAGCCACTTAGCCTGTAAGGTACAGGTATGCCCAGCTGAACTCCTTAAGCTCTCAGGAACCATGACAACAAGTGATTTTTTATGACTGCTTGGCATTGGCCATGAATGTGAAGGGCCCATGTAGTTTTATTTTTCCTGCTGGTAAGCTGTTTCATGGTACAGAACTGAAGGGGTTTGATGTCATGGGAATAAAGCCAACCAGATCTGGACTTTGAATGGTGGATTTCACCTTTTGGTTTTTTTGTTTGTTTGTTTGTTTTGGGTTTTGGTGGAGGGTTGTTTGTTTGTTTGAGATAGGGCCCCTCCATATAGCCCTGGAACTGGAACTCACTACATAGAGCAGTCTGGCCTCAGACTCACAGAGATCCATCTGCCTCTGCCTCCTGAGTGTTGGGATTAAAGGCGTGCGCCACCACACCTGGCTTATCTTAAGCCTTTTGATGCCTCTGTACCCATTCTGTAGACAACAAATGATAGTGACAGTCTGCATTGTACCCTATGGTGTTAAATTGTACCAATGAGCATTTGCCTTGTGCCTGGTACATTTTAGAGGGCTAAAGCACTATATATTCAGGGTCTTCCTCAGTTGACAGCTAGGACTTCAGCAATTATAAGAAGCATGGTGTTTCTTAAGGAATGTTCCATATGTGTTCATGTGGAGTTTGGAAAATATTGACAGTAGAAAGGCACCAGGCTGGTAAATATATGATAAAAATTCCAGGGCAGTGTGTGACTGTCAGTGTTGGTGACGTGTTAAGCTTGTGTCACTACCTGTGTTGGGTAGCCCCTAAGATGATGCTGTCCCTTCCTTTGCTAGAAAGATCAGTTGAAGTTACAAGAGGAAGACATCAAGATGTGGAAGGTGAGTCTTCAGAAAGAACAAACTCGATACAGTCAGCTTCAGGAACAGCATGACACCATGGTGACCCAACTGCACAGCCAGATCAGACAGCTGCAGCATGACCGGGAAGAATTCTACAACCAGAGCCAGGAGTTACAGGTATCAGCTGCTGTACAGATGGATGACAGTAGAAGACTTGGCATCCTGTCACCTTACCTTACTCAGCTTGTCTGAGATGAATACTTTGCTTTCAAAAATGATGAGCTTATTTCATGTTGCATAGCTCTTACTGAGGACAGAAGTTCCTCAGCTTTCTTGGTTCATAGTTCCCTTAGTTCCCTAGAGCCAAAAGAAACAATTTAATGTTCCTCTAAGCCAACGGTTTGCAACCTGTGGGTTGTAAACATTGGAAAACTCTTATTTCCAATGGTCTTAGGAACTGAGACACCACTCAGTAGCAAAATTGCAGTTGTGAAGTAACAATGAAAATAAATTTATGGCTGGGGCTTCCTAAGACCATCAGAAATATGTTTTCTGATGGTCATGACCCACAGTTTGAGAACTGTTGCTCTAAGCAGACAAACACTCAGTGAGACTGATTCCTCCTGACATAGTTGTTGGGTGGAAACAGCACACCGACATTTAAAATATTTTAAACTTCACTTTTAAATAGGTATGATTGCCAAGGTTATGTGACCCTGTTAGCCACACACAGTGTGGGACATGTAGTTTGGGAACTGTAAGGATCAGGTCTTTGGGAATTTTCCCCCTTTCTTTTTTACCTTTATGGAATCTCTCCTTTAAAATGAAACTGATGGACAAGAGAGCAGTTGAGGAACAGAGCATCCCCAGCTCTGCCTGTGTCCATAGGTGCTCTTGTAACCTCACAACCAACTCTGTTTGGTAGACAAAACTGGAGGAGTGCAGGAACATGATTGCAGAGCTACGGGCGGAGCTGAAGAGGGCCAACTACAAGGTGTGCCACACTGAGCTGCTGCTCAGCCAGGTCTCTCAGAAGGTAAGACGCGACCCCACCTGCTGACTTGCTTCAGGCCAGGCAGATATATTACTTGTATGTATGTGTTGGTGCTCCAGCAGGGAATAGTTCTACCCTGGAAACATTTGGCAATGTCTGAAGACATTGGCGCTCCTGGCAGTGAGTGGGTATAGGGGGCATGGGTACTGCCAAATGCAGCATACCCTCCAGAGCAGACAGCCCTCACAATAAATGTGCCTAATGTGCTGGGGCAAGGCACATGCCATGGAGCCCTTTTGTAATACCTTGTTTATGAAATATAAACAGTTTGTTAAGGCTTTTGAGCTGTGGCTCCCCATAGGGATTCAATGACATCTCTGTGTCATATATTCAAAAATGGGTGAGTTCCCTGGGGCTGTGTCTCATAGCTGTGTCTGCTCCAGTGTTCTGGACTAGCTACAATGAAATACATCCATGTTGCTTCTGTACAGAGCACAACCCAAGTATATTTCTGCTGCCCTTAGGTGCTTTCTCCTCCACTAGCCCTAGACTCAGGTTTATTCTATCCTGCATTACCCTGTGCTCCTCAAGAGTCACTATCACTGTCTGTTGACTAGTTTTGCCATGATGAACTTGCACTTTCTCACTTCCATCTGGACAGCTCTCCAATAGTGAATCGGTGCAGCAGCAGATGGAGTTCTTGAATAGGCAGCTTCTGGTACTTGGAGAGGTCAATGAGCTGTACCTGGAGCAGCTGCAGAGCAAGCATCCTGACACCACCAAGGTATGTAGCCAGGGCACTGAGAGGCAGAAAACTGCTGCCTGGCCCCGTGTTCTGCAGAGCAGCCAGGCCCAACCACACAGCACTGGCCAATCATTGGAGGGCATGGAGCAGGCATGTGCTCTAATGGGACTGCTTTGCAGGGTGTACTTTTCTCACTACCATGGCAAACCTCCTGAAAAAGCAGCAGAAGCAAGGAAGGTTTATTGGCTCACAGTTTAAGGATCTAGTCCATCTTGGCCAGGAAGGCATGGTAGCAGCAGTATGAGGCATCTGGTCACATTGTATCCACAGTCAAGAAGCAGAGAGAGATTCATGGTCATCTTGTGTTCTCCTTTTTATTCATTCTGGGACCCCAGCCTATGGGATGGTGCTGCCCATATTTAGGATTGGTACTACCACTTCAGTTAACTTTAGTCTACATTAGTGTCTTCCCGAGAGACCCAGAGGTTTGTTTCCATAGTGATTCATATCCCATAGGTCACCAAGTTTGGCCATCACACAGTGCAAGTGTGAGATGTAACTGCTGCAGAGCAAGAGGGAGGGGAAAGGTGGGGGCACCCAGCTCCGTCTAGCACACCTTTCAGGACTTAGGGTGTGTGGGTGCTGCTATGACCCAGCACTCATGCTGCCTTGTTTCCTTTTCTTGTGACTCTGGTCCTACCGATGTTTGTTTCAGTGCTGGTGTCAGCATCAAGGCCTGTTAATATTTACCAATGTGCTAAGACAGATGTCCATGTCACTGTACAGTCAGCCTTGGGCGGCATTAGTAAAGGAACTGGGTTGGAATTTCAAAGAGTATACTCTGATGCTCTGACACTGCTCTTCCATCAAGTGCCTTTAGCACCCGTGGGTCAGGGCTCTATGAAATGTTATCTGTGGTCTCCAAGTGGACAGTGTTGTCTCAGAACTGAAGAGACATCATTCGTAGTAGAGTTGCTTCTTACTTCTCAGCTCTTTTCAGCCTCCGGTTCAGATTCTGGAGGATGTCAAAAGTGAAACTGTCTAGACTCCAACAATGAATTACTCTGAAAGCAGAATAGTTTCTAGAGACTGTGGGGAACAGACCAAAGGACCCCCACCCACCCACCCAAAGAGCTTGCTGAGGTGCATTGTTTTTTGAGATAGAGTCTGCCTATGTAGCCTTTGGCTGCCCTGAAACTCTCTATATATAGACCAAGCTAGCCTTGAACTCAAAGAGATCCACTTACCTCTGCCTCTCATGTGCTAGGATTAAAAGATGTTGCCACCATGTCTGGCTGCTGCTGAAACAACTTTTTGATGCCTCCAGAGAGATGATGCCTAACTAGACCAACTTCTGTTACTCGGACTCCTGAGACCATTAGCAGTCTTGTTCCCTCTTGGGCGCTGTTTCACAGTTATGAATTGGGAAGCCCACAGTTATGAATTGGGAAGGTGGGCCGCCTTCTGTTGTATATCACAAAACAAGATGAACAATCGCTGTAACACGAGGGCTTGGTTGTTGGGGTTTCTGTCCCGCCTGGTTCCCACAGTCATTAAGCCCCAAAGAAATCACACAGAGAGGTCTATATTAATGATAAACTGATTGGCCCATTAGCTCAGGCTTCATATTAGCTCTCATAACTTATATTAACCCATTATTCTTATCTATGTTAGCCACATCGCTCGGTACCTTTTTCAGCGGGACAGGTCACATCCTGCTTCTTCGGTGGTCTGGGTAGGACTGGGGAAAGAGCTTCCTTCTTCCCAGAATACTCCTGTTCTTCTGGCCCCACCTTTTCTTCCTGTCTGGTTTTCCCACCTATACTTCCTGCCTGGCCAATCAGCGTTTATTTAAAACATGATTGACAGAATACAGACAATTCTCCCACACCAAATCTCACTTAACAATACAGAGTTTTATTGCTGCACTTGACAGAAAGTCCTGAGACAGATGAATTCCAAGTTGGTCAAGGTGGCAGTTTGGGACCAGCATGAGGAAGCCAGGTTCTTTGTGCTCTTCCCCCTGCCATCTTAGCTTGTTAGTCTTGTCCACCAGCTAGCCACACTGGTGTGCCAAGTGCCCCAAGTTCAGCCCTCACAGGCCAACCACGTGGTAGTCCCAGGAAGAGGCAAGTACTCCTATGGGTGGGTGTCTTTCAGAACAACCCTTCTCAAAAATCTTCTGCACGCTTTTAGTCCTGTGTCCCTTTCTGTTAGGTTTGCATGGTGCTTGTTACTACCCTGTGAGGGCTTGAGCAGGCCAAGATCTGCCCCTAGGTGGGGATCTGGGTCACTGTTCTTCAGGCCCATGTAGGAGGTGCAGGCATCTAACAGGCTGTGAGGTTTACTGAGATGCCCGGAACTTGCCGTTTTAATTCCTCGTGTGAGTATCCATAAATAAGTACAGGTACTACTGTTGCTGTGCAGGGTGGGTTCTAGGGCTCTGCAAATCTCCAGATGGTTAGTTCCTCATAAGATGTATGGTGTTGGCCCAGAATACTCCCATGTACTGTAACCATCTCTAGGTCACATGCACAAGCCTAATGTCCTATACAAGCAACTGTTAAACTATATTCAAGAATAATGACAAGAACCCAGCATGGCACACTCAGTGCACACAGTGAACATGTTGAATTTTGGCTGGCGGGGTCTGTAGCTGTGGAAGGTGATTGTGCTGCCTCTGTTATAGAAGTCATTACCTGGAACACAGCTGGAATGGCCATTTTTTCAGCCATTTCTACCTTCTGCTTTCTGGAAACGTCTGAGTCACTGGTCAGCATTGAGGCTTGGTGCCTTCCAGAAAGGTTACCTCCTTGCAACTAACAGTTTAGGGTCTTTTTTGAAAAACTTGTATGGTGTCGGGTGTGTGTGTGTGCGTGTGTGTGTGTGTGTGTGCGTGCGTGCGTGCGTGCGTGTGTGTGTGTGTGTGTGTGTGTGTGTGTGTGTGTGATAAGCAATTGCTAGGAAAGCCTCTTTCCACCTTTTGGGAGCATATCAGTCTACACTTACTGTGGATTTCCAGATACAGGCAGGCCACCTGTATGACTTGACTGACAAGCTTTGGCAGGTATCCAGCCTGAAAAAGCTGCTTCTTCTGAGCAGACATATTCTTTTTGTGTTCCCATCCCAGCTGCTAGTAGAAGAGGGAGGAAGGGTAAAAAGAGGGCAAATGGCCAGTGCCATTAACCTGATGCTACAGCTGTGCAAAGTGGCTTATTCAGTGCATTTTGTGACAAGCATGATCCTGTGGGCGATGGTCCACTTTTGTGTCTTTTTACTGGTACTGTATGTACCCTGCAAACAGAGTAAATATATGCTTCCTTTTACAGAGTCCTAACAGCTCTCAGGGTACTTGTGGTTCCTGACTTTTATAAACATGCTATGGTAACTGTTGTACAACATGGCTTCCATGTTTCAGATGGTTTCCTCAGTGGTAGACATCAGAAATGCCCAGGAAGCCGCCCTCATTCAGTTGGGTGAGGACACTAAGTGCCTCTCAGTGTGGGGACACTTCTTGTTGAGTTACATTGCACAGTTGTCTATAAGTACTGACTTTAGACCTTTTTTATAGGAAGTAGAAATGATGAAAACTGCATATCGGAAAGAACTAGAAAAGAACAGAAGCCATCTTCTCCAGCAGAACCAGAGGCTAGATGCCTCACAGAGGCGAGTGTTGGAACTGGAATCTCTTTTGGCCAAGAAAGACCACCTTCTCCTAGAACAGAAGAAATACCTTGAGGATGTCAAGAGCCAGGCAAGGTGACTCACAGGAAAGGTGACGGTGGGGTAGGGGTGAGTCCCCTCCCATGTTCTGAAGCAGGCCCTGTCTTTCAGTGGACAGCTGCAGGCTGCAGAGAGCAGGTATGAGGCTCAGAAGAAGATCACCCGGGTGTTGGAACTGGAGATCCTAGACTTGTACGGCAGGTTGGAGAAAGATGGCCGCCTACGGAAACTAGAAGAGGACAAAGCAGAAACAGCAGAAGCAGCAGAAGAGAGGTGAGAATGGCTGCATCAGGGCTCTGGAAGGCTCTGCGCAAGGTACCACAGCCAACCAGGCAGCATGGCAGGCCTTTGGGGAGGCAGTGACAAGCAGCTGAGCTGCTGTCCTCTGATCACTCCTTTATACAGAGTCATCCTGTTGTCTCCCGGCCATACTCGATTATCCGCCCTTACCATTGCAGACGTCATCCATTATAACCTCAGTTGTTATTCCAAGTAACAATTCCTCCAAGTGACACTCCTGCTTGTGTCTACCATTACAAACAGAGTGGGGGGAGCTGACGGGATGGCTCAGTGGTTAAGAGCGCTGGCTGCCTTTGCAAGAAGACCTTAATTTGGTTCCCAGCATCTAGGTGAACCATTTGTAATTCCACTTCCAGGGAATTTGACACTGTCTGCTGGCCTCCTCAGGAATCAGACACACACATGGTACATATGCACTCACTCAAATATATAAAAATTTTAATTAGAGAATGGGCAAGCCAGGTCCAGGGAGCAATTATAATTTCCCATTTCCCCAAGAGTGCTACAGTTACCAACTGCATTCCTTCTGGGTCTCTTACAGGCTTGACTGTTGTAGTGATGGCTGCTCAGATTCCTTGATAGGGCATAACGAAGAGGCTTCTGGCCACAATGGTGAGACCAGGACCTCCAGGCCTAGTGGTACCCGGGTCAGCTGTGGAGGCAGAAGCACTGGAGGCAGCAGCAGCAGCAGCAGTGAGCTTTCCACTCCAGAGAAACCCCCGAGCCAGAGGTTCAGCAGCCGCTGGGAAACCACTGTGGGTGAGCCCTCCAGCAGCATCCCCACGACTGTTGGCTCACTTCCCAGTTCCAAAAGCTTCCTGGGCATGAAGGCCCGGGAACTGTTCCGTAATAAGAGCGAGAGCCAGTGTGATGAGGACGGTGTGACCAGCAGTAGCCTTTCTGAGACCCTAAAGACAGAACTGGGCAAAGACTCAGGTGTGGAAAACAAGACTCCCTTTAATCTAGAAGCCTCACACCCATCTTCCCCAAACTCGGACAGTGTGGGGCAGCTCCACATCATGGACTACAATGAGACTCATCACGAGCACAGCTGAGGGGGTCTGTCAGTGTTAATTTGCGTCTTTGTCAGCACAGAACAGGAAGTGTGAATGCACGTTCTAGGCTTTTCTGTTTCCAGGGTCTGAGCTGCTGCTTGTGCAGTGGGAATGGGACAGGGGTCCTTTTGACAGCTGGCAGAATGTGGGATGATGGTTTTTGGGTCTGGCATTGAGATGCTTTCCTTCACCCCACCCCAGCCTCTTTCATTTACCTAGCAGTATGTACTAATTGAGGGCCTGTGTGTGTCCCTTGTAGCTTTATTTTCTTTCTTTCTCCCACCAAATGGTTGTGTCCTTTGAACCTGTGCAATATGAGGCCAAATTTCATCTTTGGGTCCAACACACCACTCTGCTTTCCTGAGGTGCAGATAGTTAGGTGGCTCTTGGGTAGACCAGGCAGTTAGTGGCACTGCAGGTAAGTCCAGTTTTGTCCCTTCCAGGAGGATGTAGCCTACAAAGTAGATTGTCTTTACAGGAGCATTTCCACTGTTCTTTTAGATGCTGAAGTTCAGCATCTAAAGCCACAGATGTAGAGAAACTGGTTCATTCACCTCTGCTTTCTTTCAGAAGCTTGGATATGCTTCCTAGAAGGCTCTGCGAGAATACCAGTTGTTTTGATAATGTAGTTGGCGCTGTGGAGGCCACACTGCCTTACTCTCTGGAAAGCTCTTACCCCTCCCCCCACTACCTCTTATTTATTTGGTATTTGCTTGAATGCTGGCACCATGCTGCCTGTGGGTGGGTGTGCAGGTGGTCGTTCTACAGTCCGCAGATCGTGGGGAGTGGTCACTAGGAGAGGTACCCAGGATATTCATGCACATGTGGAAGTGTGCCTTTGGCTGGCCCCATCCAGCTGAGCCATGGTTCCACCCTTCAGTCTGTTTGCCTCTCCTCGTCCACGTCTCTGATTACCAGCTGCTTTGTGATTCTGCAGCAGACAGGCTCAGAAGAGTCAGAATTTCCTTAGAGTTTATGTGACGATCGTTCTCGGGATGGGGATGCCTCACTATAGTAGGTTCTAGCAGCTTTTTTACACCAATTCTGACTGTGCAGGAGAGACTCCCCCTGGAGCTTCATGTCAAACACTTCTGTTGGGAACAGCAGAGCAACTCAGAGTCTGGGAGGGTTGACAGAGGTTGGTAGCCTGGACCACTGCCTGCCCTCATGCTCATGAGAGGTGACACGGTGTTTGATCAGAACACGGTGGTGGCAGAGAGCCCAAACTCGACCAATGCTCCTGAAATAAATGCTGGAAGTGTAAGAGTTGTTGCCTGATATTCTGGACCAGGCAAGGAGACACTTGGGAAGGAGCCAAGAGCTTGGTTTTCTTGTTTCTATTCTATCTGGTGTATAAAGAACAGAAGGGTTTAGCTACAACAAAGGTAAAAGAAAACTAATGGTATGAAATCTTATTGCATATGGAAGTTTCCGGCCTGAGGATGGATGTCTTTTTTAAAGGGTGGCAGTAATTATCCTAGCGTTCCTAAGTAAGGTGAGACTCATTGTCACCATGGCAGTACTGGCTGGAGACCTGTTAGGGCCATCTTTGCCATAGTTAGCCCACAGGAAGACAACGCCACTGACTATTCTAAGACCAGCAGAGGGCAGCAATTGCCCCTCGACGATAATGCCATGCTTTTCATTTAGATCTCCCAGAGGGAAGCTGAAAACCAAGTGTTCTCTCACTTGATCCATTGTAGAAAAGGGCAGATGAACAGACTGGGAAAAAGATCTCACAGTTAATGGGGAAACACTGCTCCTAAGAACCCCCCTCCTCCGCTGCCACACACACACAAGATCTGTGCCAGAGAACCAGGCCTTTTTCCATTAGAAAGACTGCACAAGGGCTGAAGCTAAGGGAGAGGAGACAGCGGCGTGGTGGACTGAGGTGCAGGTTGCAGTCTCCAGACTCTGCCTAGGCCCTCAGCGCTCTCTTCCTGCCTGGACGTTCTGTGCCCAGCAACAGGACCTGAGCGTCCTGTGTGGCTTGAGTTCTAGAAGGCTGTTGAGGCTTTTTTTTTTTTCCAGCTAAGGTCGGGGGACTGTGACCTGAAGTCATCTTGAAGGTGCCCAGCCTAAACATTGACTCTTTCCAAAGGATTTGAGGATCAGTGGGCAGAAGCTTCTGTTTAGAGGGCAGTGACAGAGCATCCAGGAATCAGTGGGTCACCTGATGCTGCTGTAATCAGGAGGGAAACTTCTGAAAGGCAGCTGAGGTGTAAGCCAAGGTATGGAGTAGTAGGTGTCATGGGCAGCGGGTGTGTGTGAATGCTGCGCTTGAAGGGCTCCATCCTTGAATCACTTGGAGTCTGTGCTGTGGTTGCCCATGGGACCCAAGGAGACTGGAGGCTATGTCTCCTGCAGTCTGGAATCTGTTAAAAGCAGCAATACAATGCCGCTGGAGTGGAGGAGCAGGTCAGTGCCTGGGAGAGGAACTAAGCATGCATCTGTCTAACATTCCTCCCTGACGTCCATAAGAACTTGCTTTAGGAGCAAGAGCGACACGTCCGTGAGCATGAGGAGACAGGCTCTAAATGGCAGCACAGCTGCCAGGGGCGAATGCTGACCTTGATAGCTTTGCTGACCCTTTCAGGAGGAAAGTTTATTCAATCTTCTGGACTAAGCTGCAGAAGGTTCTAACTGTTTGTGACCTGGTTAGCAGGGAGTCGCTCTTCTTAGAAGGCAAACTCAAAACCCAGGAAAAGTCCTGTAAGCCACAGGTGGTTAAAAAAAAAAAATTAACCTCCCCTCCCCAAGCTGCTGTGGCCAGTGACCAGCGCCTCCCTGGGTGGTGATGGCACCACACGTGACAAGACTCAGGGCCACTTGCAGCATATGTGGGCTCTAGTGCTCGGAGGAGAATGAGAAAATGTTAGCAGTTGAGTGGTTGAAGATGAAAAGACCTGAGAGCAGACCACAGAGCTCAGGCTGACAGGGTAGAAATTGAGCGATGTGTAGCCACAGTTTGGTGTGAGACCAGCCAGTAGGGACCTACCACTTGAAGCCAGAAAGAACTAAAGAACAAACAGAAGTACTGTAGTAAGGTGCTCATCTTCCTGAGCAGTAAAGGTGGGGGAGACACTGGATAAGCTGGCAGAGGTGCAGGCATTGCACAGGCTCAGCTTGCAACACATATGGAGTCTGCCTCAGCCGGAGGCCAGTGGTCCTGCATCTGCTGCACCTTCACCCCAAGGCTGTAAATCCACTGCTGTGTGCACTGGAAAATATATCCAGTGTGAGGGTGTTTGTGTCCTTGTATACATCCAGAGATCTGTGCCTCCATCCTCCCTTTACCCCCAGTTTGCTGCAGAGTCACTGATTGCCTTGGGTTTAGCCTATCTGTGTAGGTAAAATGGGAACTGGCCTTGAGCTGCTGCTCTGACCCATGTTCCCATTCAGCTTCCCAGTCTGTGAGTTCCTGCTGTGCCCAGGGGAGCAGTGTTTCTGATATCCCCCATGTTTTTAAATGCAGTGTAGAGAAGCAGCTGCAGCTACATTGGAAACTGCACCCTGACCACTTTTGGTCTAAGAATGAAATTAATGGGGGCCAAGAAGTGCCCTGCCCTTCCCAGAGCCCCAGTATTATCCACCTCTGGATAAGCAGGCTGACTGAGCCACTGGAGCTGGTCTTTGGCTAGACCGATCCCTCTCCCTGCCCCACCTCACAGTGTTGGAAGGGAGGTCATGATGGTGTTTGTTAGCTCTCTGTCCGGTCAGAGGCAGGCAGGCATCTTTGCACTAGGAAGATTCAGTGGCCACCCTTCATGAGACTGGACCACAAAACACATTATGGAGGAGCAGGTTTTGTTAAGACATAATTTAGTTTTATAATCAAATCATGGATTAACCATATATGGCTAACTTGGAGTTTAAGGGTGGGGGGAGTTCCCATCAGTGAAAAAAATCAGATTTAAAAAAAAAATTTACTTCAGGGGAGTCACCTCTTCTCAAAAGGTTTAAACTTTCCCACTATGACCTTAAAAGCATGTCAAACAATCCGCATCGGATGCCATAAATACAGGTTACAGGAGAACATGGTACAGTCTCAGTGAATGGAATCAAAGGTTTGCTGTCCTTAGAATGTTCTGAAATGTCAAGGCAGTTGCTTGTGTTTAACTGTGAACAAATAAAGATTTATTGTTTTGCACTCCGCAGTGTTGAGATGGAATGTCTTTATGCTGGCTTTGGGGGCTTGTGGGTGAAATGAGATGGTCCAGAGACACTGCAGTCTGTCTGGAGTGGTTTTCCGGTGGTGGTACGGAACAGTGGTGGACTTGGGCTGGGGAACAGATAACTCAGCTGCCTTAAACTCATGCCCCTGTGTAAAGAGCAGGATGTGAAGAAGGCCACCTCCGACAGCATGGCCACCCAAGTCTCCATCTCAAGTCTTCCTGCATACCCTAGCCCTGACCAGCTGTGTTTGATATGCAGCGGTCATCACCACCTGCACTCTGATGCCCCTTCTGCTCTTCAGGTATTGGGCAGAGGTGAGAAATAAGCTTTACATAATTTTGAGATTCTTCCTCCACCTACAGCTCAGCCTGGGCTTTAGTGAGGTGAGCAGAGCGTGAGCTTCATGCCGGTGCTGGAATTACTGGACTGCCCGCCCTTAACCTCAGGAGGCTGACTGTCCGGAAACTCGGGGTTGTCTGGATAGGTCTCTCATCAGACAAGGAAGTCACTCTTGGAAGCCTACAGACTGGCCCTCTGTGGCCTGAGCCTCCTAGAGGCAGCCCACTCTGAAGGGAAGCATTGAGCTTGGCTGCAGAGATCTCTGGTGCTGTCTGGAGGGTCTTTGCCTATATGGCCACCCAATGTCATCTGATGTCTTACAAGTACAGGGGTTTTTTGGTTTTTGTTTTTTGGGTTTGGTCAGGTCAATCTCAGGAAACTAAGCCAGGCAGAGAAATGGTAAAACACTTTATTCTTGAATGTCTCCCCCCGAGGAAGCCACAATACAGAAGCTAAGTCGTCCCCTGTGAAGGGAAAAACCAACAGTCAGAGCTCACTTCTGGCAGGCCCAGAAGCCAGGAGTATACATTTACAGTGTGGGTAGACTAGACTGCTGCAGAGGCCAGACTCAGGAGCCACAAAAAAACAGTCTGCCTTCCTCCATGCTCTCCCTCTCCCAGATAAGGAGAGAGGGCACTCATGCCTTGTTCTGGTCCAGGGAACTGAACACAGGTGAATTCAGCCTCCTGATCCCTGTCCCCTAACTTGTTCATGAGAGATCTTGCAGCTCATCTTGCCCTTGTCAAGATAAGGAGCTAAGTAGCCCCCTCCAGTTGCTCACTACGGAGCCAGAGCCACAGCTGGGCAGGAGGCCTGGGCATCAGCACAACACCCTGCGACTGGGACATGTCCTACCAACACCATATTGTTTAGGCAGCTCCATGAGTAAGGATCCCTTTCATCAACACGGAGGTCAAGAGGCGGACATGTTACAAGTGAAAAGCAAGAGAGAGGGATATTCTCAATGGTGTATTGCCCCCCCCCCCAGTGAAAATGGATGACCCGTGGAAGCCAAGTACATTGACAGCAAGTTACAGTTTCCCACCAGGTGGTCTCCAGGGAGGCTTCGGGAAGCCTTTGTCTTTCCCCCTAGATTTGAGGCTCTCTTTTGCAAGCTGCCTATACTTGTGTTTTCCTAACCAGTGCTGGGTAACCGTGGTCTGGCCAGGTCTGGTAGTGGCTGCAGCGGCTCCCTGGCTACCCAGGACCTCACTCACGTGCTGCAGCACTTTGCGAGGCAGCTTCTCGGAATGAGCAATCCACTCTTTCATTAAGTCCAGGACTAGAGGGATGAGGCTGACCACGCCTCCGTAGTGGTTCCTGGCCTCATCACAGCTCAGGTGGTTCACTACGTCGTGCGGGTACCTGTAGGGACAGTGAGCAGGTGGTGAGACCCACCTTGTGGGCAACAGGTCACCTCAGGTGTGAGAACTAGACACACTTAACCTCAGGCTCCATCCCCGAGTGTTCTAATCCAGAAAGTTCAAGGCCAAGAGCCCCAGATACTTCTGGTGTAGGTAGCAAGAGCTCTCAACTACCAGGACCAGGGCCTGGAGAACCTCTTATCACCTTAAAATACTGGCTACCTTAATCCTTCTTACACTAACATCTAAAGACCTCCCAAAAATGGATTATGGAGCTTTGGATTCTTTGGGGTCACCATGGAACCCCAGGGGATGTAACTCTGGTGTCCCACTTCTGTAACTACTTCTCCCTAGTTTGGTTCTAAGTCCTAGGAGACTTTTTTTTTTTTGCCCTCTTATGTCCGTGACCCAGTTTTCCCTCCGTTTGATGAGGGTCAGTCATTCTAGTGGGTAGTTGGGTGCTAGTACTTGGATGGATTAGCGGCTGTGCCTGTGCCAGCAGGGGAGAGCCAGCTTACAGGTTCCTGTCCTCTCAGCACACTCTGCCCCATCTACACCCATGAGGGACTTACTTCGCTCTGAGGCTGCTCAGGTCATTGCTTTGGCTGACCAGAGTTTTGCATTTCTCGAGAAGGCTGTTGGTGATAGTGGTGCCGGAGTGCAGTGCCTCGAAGTGCTGGCATAGCTTGTTGAGCTCTGAGCAGATGTCCAGGAACATGGACAGAATTCTCCGGTCCGTAGAGTTGTTGCAGTAGTGTTCCATGTAGCTCTGCACCTGCAGAGGCCACACGTCAGGAGTTGGAGCTGGCAAGACAGAGGGCACTGCCCCAGACCTCCCACGATCACAGGCTTGATGCCGGACATGAAGCATTTGAATATACCGGTCATGACAGACAGCTAATGTTTGTGTTCCAAGCACCACTGCAAAAAATACTTCCCTAAGTCTGTTCTCCTTCACTCTTCACCCAAGCTCTCCACACTAGGTAGGGCCCTTTTTGCGTCCTTGCTTTACATACTTCCTAAATGCTAGAGGTTCAGACATGAGAAATGACCTGCTTGGGTGCCAACAGAAGTGGCCTGGCTGATTTGCCTCCTCGCACAATGGCCTGGGCTCCACCGCCCTGCTTACCCAAACCACGGAGGAAGAAACAAGAATCCTTCAGACTGGTTGTACTGCAGTTTGGAGTCAGAAAAAGTCAGTTCCAGGCCTGACTGGAGAAATGATTTGTCCGCATGAGGACAGTACAGTGTGGCGCCCAACCTGGATTCAGAGACTGTCTCCAGTGTATGGGGGAGTGGGTGGGGGCACACAAGTTCATACTGCGGTATGGCACCCCAACCTGGATTCAGAGACTGTCTCCAGTGTATGGGGGAGCGGGTGGGGGCACACAAGTTCATACTGCAGTGTGGCACCCCAACCTGGATTCAGAGACTGTCTTCAGTCTATGGGGGAGCAGGTGAGGGGCACAAGTTCATACTGCAGTGTGGTACCCCAACCTGGATTCAGACTGTCTTCAGTCTATGGGGGAGCAGGTGAGGGGCACAAGTTCATACCAGACTTCATATACCAAGTAAACTTTTAACCCCCCCATAACTGTGTAGGTAACATACATGCTGAGAACACTAATTCTCTGTTCTGCTTTCCAAGGTTTCCTTGATTCGGGGTAGGGATCCTTCTATGGGTCTTTTTCCAGTTACTTGGAACCACTCAGAGACTTTGCATCTCAGTATAAGCGAGGTAGATGGCTACAGGCCTGAGTAATGGATTCAGTCACTCCACAGCTAGCTGCTACTCTCCATGGAGTGATGGAAGGTGGGGGTACCTCTGCTTCCTCTGACACTCCAAATTGTCTCTGTCTAGACAGGGCTACTCTCTTTCTTAGTGATCTGAAGGGATCCCTCCCCAGCCTGTAAGGGGTAGAGGCTTCTGACAACACACCTGTCCAGGCACTTGGGGCGGGCACTGCATCAAGGCATGACCACAACAGAGTGACCTCTTAGGGTGTGTGGGGGGGCTTCGACAGTAGACGGATCTGAGAGCCATCCCTTCTGCACCTAAGGTAGGAAGCCCTATCAAGCAGGTGCTCAGGAAGTGGACTTGGGCCACTATTAGAGACTGAAAACCTGTCCCATGCCCTTGGAAGGCTGAGCTACTGTGGGAATATAGCCAACTGTCCTTTCAGTAGATTCAGGACATGAGCATGGACCAGCTGACCACTGTGATGGATGGGCATGGTGCATTTTCGTCATGGGGTCAGCGTTTTTTCAAGTAAACAAAACATTTTTACAAAATTTAGATAGAGAATGTAAAGGGTGTCTCTGGCAAAGGTTGCTTGTTTCCTGTGGTCTCATTTTTCCTGGGTACTTCGAGACTACCACACCCACCCTCCAGCCCCCTTTATACAGGCATTTTTTTGAGGGGGGGGAGCTTGACTTCTTTGCAGGGGCTTCTTTTTTAGTTTTAGGATTTAGCTTGTGTATATGTTCCTAGCTGCCCAGTGACCTCCTGGAAGGCCTCCAGCCCCCACTAAGAAAACGTGGACAAGGGCTGGAGAGATGGCTCAGAGGTTAAGAGCATTGCCTGCTCTTCCAAAGGTCCTGAGTTCAATTCCCAGCAACCACATGGTGGCTCACAACCATCTGTAATGAGGTCTGGTGCCCTCTTCTGGCCTGCAGACATACACACAGACAGAATATTGTATACATAATAAATAAATAAATATTAAAAAAAAAAGAAAACGTGGACAATAGCTCACCTTTAAAGAAAAGAGTTAAATAAAAGTATCTGCAAAACCTCTGCCAGTGATCTGGGCCAGGTGCCAGTTTGTGGCAGAATCTTTTGAGAAGGACCATTGTCTGCCTGCTCACCAGCAAATCCCCAGTGTTCAGCCTAGGGCTCGCAGGTGACACCAGACGCCTGAGTGCTTGGTATGGGCCAAGAGTTTTCCATGGATGCTTTCATTAGATGTGCCTCCCAGGTGGGAAATTGAGGTTAGTGGGATATGCTCACCAGCCCCAGGCTACAGGGTACCAGGTGGACTTAAAGCCAAGCTGGCTGAGTCTTGAGCCCGTTTCTTAGTCACTTACATATCTGACAGGTGGCAATAACCGAGGGACTGTTTCCATCCATTAGAACTGAGTTGGCATAAAAAATAACATGCAATTCTCCTCTCTAGGGCTCCACCGTTCATGTTTTGGGTACGGGGACTGGGCTGGGAAGAGCACCCTCCCCCATTCTGCACCAGCACCCTGCTTGCCAGGCGTCACCTGGCCAACGCTGGAGATGGGCCGGATTTTGTCGTGGGAGTTCTCCCGGCAGTGCTCCAGAGCAGCAATGAAGGTGAACTGTTGCTGTTGGAAGAGCTTGTACTTCTGCTCAATGCTGCGGAGGCTCTCCTTCACCTCGTTCATTGTGGCCCTTGGGTCTCACGGACAGCAAGGATCTGTCAGGAGCAAGAAGAGGGTCTTGAGGTCCCAGGGGTCAGGACTTCCATTGGCTTTGGAAAAAGCGCCCTCCCAAAGGAATGTGTCCCTACTTAGTGGAAAGGAAGCGGGTCCTGGGAGGCACATGCTTGTTCTAGGTCCTTCAAGTTGTCCACCACTGCACCAAATCTGATCTTGTCTGTTTACCCTCCCAGGACACAGTCTGCCATGAACTGTGGCTTCCTTCACCTGGGGACAGTTTCTCTGTCCTCAGTATCTCCAGATCATAGGGTCTATGCTCATACATACACACACACACAATCTCGAGCATATGTGTACACACAGCATCCAGGTCCCCTTCTGTGGCAGAACTTGGGATACAGGGACATGCCATAACACCCCAAACCAACAACATGTCAGTTTAAAAAAAAGTCTACCACACAGTGAAGTTAGTGAGAGTCTGGGAATTCTCCCTGTGAGCTAAGTAGGGGAAAGAGTCAGTACTTGGTTGTTCTGTGTGTATGTCTCTCTCTCTGGGCTTGGGGCAGGAGCCCTGGCCTTAGGTTTGCAGGTTTCCAGGGCAGGTGTGGGTGCAGACCCCTCCCCTGTCTTATGCTAACCTGCATTATCTGATCAGTAAAGCCATCTACAGGGAGGGCAGCCCAGGGGTCATCATTCATGTGATGCTGGCTGTCCTCAAGCACTGAGAATCCTCCATGGGCAGAGAGAGAGAGAGAGAGAGCAGGGGGTGCCCTAGTCCATGCTGTCATGGTTTACTGACCTCGGGCAAAATGCTTATATTCTTTAGGGAATGTCAGAGCTGGAAGGAACCTCAGCAGCCCATACCCATTAACGTTCAGGAGTTAAATGGAGACCTAGAGATAAGGAGTCCCAGTGTGTTTGTGCCATGGACCCCTGACTCCCAGGCTTCCTGAGGCCTAAACACATCCTCACTGCTCCGCATCCCTCCACGAGTGCACACAGAGCCCAGGTTCCAGCATGCCAGCCTGTGCCACATAATCTAAGGCCATTCCAAGATGCTGGAAGCAGAGGGGGCGGACACACAAGGTCAAGTGTAAGGAAGGCAGCTTCCTAGTGAGGACAGGGTGGGGCTGGAAAGGCAGCCCTGTGGCAGAATAAATGGCATTAATGTAAAAACTGAGAGCAGACCAGAGTGCAGTCTCTATGGCTGTTATCTGCAAATCAGAGAGCTCGGAGATGACTGTAGGGGAGGCCTTTTAGAGACCCAGGGTTGTCCCAAAATCTACCCCATTAACCCAAGTGGTTACCTCACTGTGTCTGCCAACAGCTAGGAGTAGCTGTAGCCCTGGTTGGCCTGGTACAAGTCAGCCCCCTGGAGACAGAGCAGCCCCTTCCTAAACTCTGCATTCTGCATGCTATGGGACTGAGATTCTTGTCTATTGGGCACCTGCCATGTCCTCGGCCTCTTCCCCATGGGACAGAATAGCTCACTTGGGCAAAGTAGGTTTTCACTTGTCCCTCTTCAGAATTCTGACTCACCAGGGAAGGGTTGAGGGTGAAGAGAGGAAGACAAAATTTAAAGATTAGATGCCAAAAAACTCAGCATCCATTCGAAAGAGAAAATAAATATTTAAAAATCTGCCTACCTCTGCCTCCCAATTGCTGGGATTAAAGGCGTGCACCCCACTGCCCTGGCTTTGTTTTGAATTTTGAAGAACACTGCATTAATGTATCTGTCTTGGCTGTTGTGTTCTGTTCACAGATGACTGCTGTGTTCTGTTCACAGATGACTGCCCCATCCTGTTCCAGCTTGGCACTTACAAATGACTTAAGTTGTAACCTAGGAAAGTCAGAGATGCCCGGTGGTGGCTGTCCAGGGGGATGGAGACTGTGCCTTGTTAGCCTGCCCTCCGCCCGTGCAGCCTAGTGCTGTGTGGCAATAGTCAAGGCTGGTCTGCCACCACGGGTCCTGGGTTCAGATCCTGTCACCCTGTGTACCGACCTCAGCTGACAATAGTCTCTGAACTTGTGCTCTATAACATGCAGAAGGAGACACAGCAGCTACCCAGCCTTGGGAGGTCATGTCCTGAGATGGCAGGGACCCCAGAGCCTAGAAGGCAGTGTTCATTTACAATAGAACTCAGAGCTACTGTGATTACCTGGCATGCAGGTGGTGGAGGTGTGGTGGGTACCTAAAAAAAAGTGGGGGCTGCTAGGAGCTTACCCTCCTTGGTGGAGGGGCGAAACTCTAAGCTCGAAAGGAAGGTGTGCATGTGGGCAGTGTACTCGGCTGAGGGGCAGGGATGTAAGACAAGGCCAGGCCAAGAGACCCCTAGGTTAAGCTGAAGGCATCTAAGCCTGAGGGTGGGGATGAACACCACACTCGGTCCTTCCTTCCCTGTGCCAGATGCAGGCCGGTGCTGGACTCTGCAGTAATGGACAAGGTGCGTGAGGCCCTGCCCTGGATGAACTCTACTGGAGCGGGGAGAGGTCAGGGCAGAGCTCAGAGTGGCAGGGTGGACACATGAAAGCCAGGGCTGTGTGGTCTGCCGGAGGAGCGTCCGCAGGGCAGAAGCCTGCAGACATCTGCAAGACACTGGTCTGATGAGAACAGCCTCTCTGTAGTGTTCTGGAAAGCCCTGGGCATGCGTCATTTCAATCCCTGGCCACAATTTAGGACAAGGGACCACAATGATCACATAGGATGAGCGGAGGATGAAACCGACACCACACAGTTAGGAAGAGGGCAAGCCAGGGTCTGTCACATCTCAGTGAGCTCTTCTACCATGCCCTCCCTCTCTTATGTTCCCTAGAGACAAGATGGCAGGCATCAGGTTGGCTGTGGCTGCTGGGGAACGGGAGAGATGCTACCCAGGATCTGAAAAGTTACCCAGTCACTTCTAGGGTCTCCCACTACTAGCTCAACTCTGAGCCTCACTTCCACTCCTATCCCAGGGCAATGAGGACTAGCTAGCACTCATGGGGCTGCCTCCTGTGTGTTCAGTTCCCCGCCACCCTCTCTGGGCTTCTGGGTTCTCCAAGGAGACAGTGCTCTCTGACTTGCTGTGTCCCCATGAGCCCCCTAGAGCAAACCTGGCTCAGTTCTTGATCCTAGCAACTTGTGACATGCACACGTCAGGGATGTCACAAAAGGGGCTGTAACAAGCTATCCAAAGTGATTGTCCCTTGAACACAAGCCTCTGCAGCCAAATTAGAGTGGATGAAAGACCTGAATGCAAGCGCTCCTCTCTCTGGGGGAGTAGGGAGGGAAAAGTGATTACCCCATAGGTTTTAGGCTTTAATTGATTTGTATTTTTCCAGGCTGCTAAAGAAGATTAGATCATGGTATGAAAAGTGCCTAGGGCTTAAAATAAATGAGGAGAAACGAAAGCCACTTCAGAAATGTCCAGGAAGCACACCAAACCTCCCCAGTGCAAGCTGCAGCTCTTGAATTCTTTGTTGGGGAGACAGCTTCTTTGCTCCCCAGCAGACCAGTCTACTAAGGCCTGAGGCCTTTGAGGAAGCAGTCAGTCACGGGACGGGGCAAGTGTCACAATCCCAGGCCAGGGTGCCTGCCGCCTGCCTTGGGGCTGTCTCTGATTTCACCCATGGCCCTCGGCAAGACTTTCCCTTCCCATTAGTCTCAATCTGTTTCTGCCCAGGGAGGGAGTTTGGTTCAAAACTCTTCAAGCTATCAGAACTTCCACTCTCTGCCCAGCAGCTGGTCAGGAAAGAGATCTGGAAAGAGGAAATGACTTGCCCAAAGTCACCCGGCCAACTCCTCTACCCTGTCCTGTATTCTGAGAAGAAAGGTTTTCATTTGACTATGCTTGGTGCGGTGGCCCAGGAACCCCTGGAAGCAAACCTAACTTGATTCCATGTAAACAGAGGAACTACAGAAGGCTGGAGGCGGATGGCCCAGTGGTTAAGAGCATTTGCTGTTCTTCCAGAGGACTTGATTTTAGTTTCCAGCACCCAGATCTGTCTGTCATTCCAGCTCCAGGGTCCGAACACCCTTTTCCGGCCTCTGCTCTTCCTCTGCCCCACCCGTATATACATAAATACAAATAAAACTGGTAAGGGCGGGGCTACTGCTGTCCAAAGTGATCGAGGTGAGATCAAGATTAGTCTAAAGAGTAAATGAGTAGGGCCCATACTGCCCACTTTCCAACGGCCAGTCACTGCTGACTACTTCAGAGCGGTCGTGGGGATGATGCTCCAGCTGCCTCCACTGCTCAGGGTGGAAACTGAGGCCCAGGGCAAACTTGTCTAGTTCACCATGGATATTCGGACACACCCAGCACTTGGACTTTGGGCTGTCCCTGTAGGTTGTGCCTCCCTCCCTCTTGGTGAGCAAGCTGCCACATTTGCCCCTTCCCCAGCAGCCAGTTCTCCTCCTCTAGGCCAGGACACCTCCCTCTCTTGTCCCATCACTCCCCGAGTATTTTCGATGCAGCTCTTGGGCGGCGCCCCAGCCCCCTTTACCCTGGTTTGACTCGTACTGGCCTTCGCCTCACTGAGTGCCCTGAAGCTTGGAGTGCCTCCGTGGGTGTGTGGGCCCCGGAGGGCGGAAAGGCCCTCCTCAATTCTCGGGAAGCGGGAGTGGGCGGGGTCGAGGCCTCAGAGACCAGGCGTCCCTGACCGATTGTGACCACAGGTGCCATGGCAATCAGGTCACATGGCCCGGCTGCCCAAACCAAGAGATCCGCCCAGATTCCGGCTGACCCCGGCTGCAGATGACTTTTGCTCTTGCAGGCACCGGATCCACATCTGCTTAGCGCGTTTAGCGTCTTTCGTTTAAAGATGGAGAAACTGAGGTCCAAGTGCAGAGTCAGGGTTGGACCCTAAGCGCTCAGGGTCACACGGTGGCTGCACCAGAAGCAGGTTTCTGGTTTCAGGAGGGCCTGGGGATCTAGGGCTGTGGACCCTGGGGCGTTGTGGGATTTTTCGCATGATGGCCCCTTGGGGCATCCTTGAGTCCTTGCGCCGTGCCCTCTTGGAGCATCCTGGGATCTTGCACTGTGACCCCACGGGCGTCCTGGAGTCCTTGCGCTGTGGCCCGTCGGGGGTCCCTCTGCCCTGGGGAGGGAGAGCCTACCACAGTCGGGGCTGCAATGGATGGAACGGGGAACCAGGACTTGCCCCAGAGGAGGCGCACACCGATGACGCACAGCTGGCGTTCCAGCAACGCTGTTACTAGGGAGCGGCAAGCAGTCCGAGATATGGATGCGACTACTGCCCCGCACCTCATCCCCCCGGAAATGCCTCAGTACGGGGAGGACAACCACATCTTCGAGATGATGCAGGTGTGACCGGGTGACAGAGCGCCCGTGGGTGGAGAGTGCGGCAACAAGACTTCAGGGGCCAGGCTAGCAGCACGGGTAGGGGGAGGGTGCTGGGGGTGGGAGGGGTAGTCCTCAGTTTCCCTACTTATGAAATCCTGCGGTAGCCTCCAGGGCCTCATTTGGAATTGTGGTGACCGAGCCCTGGGTCTTACCAAATGGGTCCCTGGCAGCCCAAACAAGGTAGAATCAGCCACCTGACTTCAAAAGACCAGTTCAGGAGACAAACAAGAGTGAAAAACAGAGAAAGATTTATCCCATGTGACCATATTGGGACAAGGAACACATAAAAGTTTGGTGATCTTCTCCCGCTAGATTCTGTTTTGGGGTCCGGACTTTAGATTTAGAGGGAAAGAGGTACGTTTAACTAAGCAGCCTTATTGTGTGGTCCCACCCATCACTGACCCTTCTTTGTCTCAGGTCCATTCTCTCCTGCAAGTTGGTCCGACAAGTTATAAGAACAATATGGAATCTCCTCTGGCTGGCACCAGGCTTCAACCTTTTCCTTCTCCCAGCATGAGATTCCTGGGAAATTCGAGTTTCTCAGTGACCATTGTCTCAGCTGTCAGTCAAAGGGAGGAGACACATGTATTTTGTCTCACTAGCATGTCTTCATTCCTGTTGGGACAGGTTCACAGGCTGTCCAAGTTCAAGATGACATCCCTATCCGGTGGCTTCCTCTAAGGCAGCCTGTTTTCTACTTACTCTCCATCTTCAGCACTGGCCTTTCCAAAGCCCTTGTCCTGGCTCCCAGCCTGTCCTGGCTCCCAACCCCCTGTGGCCTTAGGCCTTACCCTGTCACCACCTCTGTGTGGCCCACATGTGCTCCCCCGCAGGTGCAAAAGGCTTTTCAAAGCTGGTCTGGTAAGCTCTTAGGCACTCGATGATTCTGGGGGCGAGGGTAAACCAGCGCCCTATTCCGCAATTTGAGGTATTTGAGCTCCCCAAAACAGAACTGTGGTGACACGAGACCAGGCCAAGGAACCAGAGTCTCCAGCTAGCATGCTTCCTTTGGAAAGTGTTAGTGGTGAGAGGAAACAGAGAGTGGCCATTCACAAATAAAGCAGCTATGTTGGGGGGGGGGCAGGGACGGGGAGATTGATGACCCTGGCCTGTTTTCTAGTTGTATTGATGGAGCAATCACCAAGAAAGCCTTAGGCTCATTTGAGTAGGTCCCCACTGTTTTGATCATTTCCTTTAAGAACAAAAAAAAGAGAGAGAGAAAACAAACGCATTTTATTTTCAAATAATGTTAGACTTGGGAACTTACAAAGACAGTGCTCATTGCCTGCCCTTGAACCGTCTAACACGGGTGTCATCAAAGCCATGAAATGGAAGCAGGCACTGGATTGTGTCCCCTTTCCCCTGCACTTGGATTTCTGCAGTGGTGTGTATGACTCTGGAATTTTACCAGATGCCCGTGGATCTTACGGGCTCCGCAGGGCCACTGCTGCTCACCCACATTGCCACCGTCTCCATTCAGTTCACTGCCACGGACTCGGCTTCCTTTCGTCTTGTCCTGAGAAATACTCTTGGCGTTACCCATCTGGAGCATGTGCTTTTCGGATGCACTATCCATGCAACGTCTTAGCCAAGATCAAGCAGCCACATGCCCAAGCTCAGAGGGAGCCCAGCTGTGCCGCTGGACAAAGGGTGGGTGGTGAGGGGAGGAGAGCTGAGGCCCTGAGAAGGGAAGGGAATTGCTGGTGGGATCCAGAGATGCTCTGGAACGGGGCTTCCCATTGGTGCTCTTGACTGCCCCGCACACCTGTCCTCATAGGCGGACGCCCCTTCCTACCTGCCCTGCCGCCTAGCTCCTGTCAACTCTCCAGGTCCCTGGTGCCACCCTGACAATTGCTTTTTCAGATACACTTGCTCAGTTGGACAAGATGGCCAAAGTACTCAAGACTTTAGCTACTTGGCTGATAAGTATTCTCTCCCACTGTGGAGCAGCTAACACCTGCCCTGGGCACCTGTTGTAATTGTGCAGACAGGGAGGACTCCAGACCCCGTGGGGTGGTAGAGCAGGCATGAGGTGAGGCAGGGAACACAGGTACACATGGCAGGCCTGTGCAGGAGCGTAGGGCGGCAGGGATTTACCTGGGTGCACTGTGTGGTCAAGGAACAGGACGCATTCTGTGTGGAAGGCCACCTATCGCTACGGCCCTGCATCAGGGCGACAGTGCAGGACCAAGGGAAGGCTTGTGTGGCAAGCACAAAGGGAGAAGGGGTGGGAGGGCTTGTTTAGACTTCCTCAGGCCTCTGCTGCCAGCCACCCCAGCAGATGCCCCAGTAGGTGATCTCCATGGCAACCAGGGGCCCTGCAGGTGTTAATCTCCTGCTATCTGCTTGTGCCCACAGAACATGCTGGAGCAGGTCCTGATCCACCAGCCGGAGGACCCCATCCCCTTCATGATCAACCACCTGCGCCGGAACAATGACAGTGGTGAGCACTCACTCCAATGTGTGGTAGCTGCCGCCACCATCTCCACCAGGGACCCTACCCATCCTGGCCGCAGCCCAGAAGCCCTCTGTTCCTAGTTGTGTCTGAAGGGAGATCAGAATAGGACAGGAAGGGGAGGTACTTGGACATGTTGCAGTGGTTAATTGGAGAAGGCCTTCTTGTTCTTTCTGAGCCTAACTAATAAAAACTCTCTTGCCAAGCTATTAAAATGCAAAGCCCAGAACGACCATGTAATCAATTATTAATGCTTCCGCCTGCCCTCACCGATGTCGCCTGTTGGGTTTAAGCTCTCTGATCACTCTGCTTGTCAGGTGAAGTTTGCTTTCTGCTCTACCTAGACAGGCGAGCACTCGGACTTTTCCAAGGGTCTCATTATCAGTACCTGCTAATGAGTTGCCTAACTCCCCAGACCTCAGCCAAAGGCAGGTTAGCCAGACCCCAGGCTCACGTGCAGAGCTGGGAAGAGAAAGACCCTCCAATGAGCTGGGCCCGTTCCTGCATCCCATGGTGGTAGATTTGCCAAGTCAAGGGAGGATTCTTCTATCCTAGGTGAGCCACTTGGGGATCTGCTGTCTTTGTTGGTTGCGAATGGTTGGTCCATTAACAGTCCTGAGGAAGCTTTATCTTACCACTAAAATACTATTCAGGGCTTGAGATGCCCCCTGGAATTGGGATGCTTACAGTCCAAAATGATGCTAATTTGTCTAATAAAAGTTAGGTTTCTGTTTGAGCTGGGTATGATGGCGCGCGCCTTTAATCCCAGCACTCAGGAGGCAGAAGCAGGAAGATTCCTGAGTTCGAAGCCTGCCTGGTCTACAGAGTGAGCTCCAGGACAACCACGGCTACACAGAAACCCTGCTTTGAAAAATAGGACATCTCTTTTGTCAGAGTATCTTATCAGTTAGCAACAGAAATAAAACTGGAACAAATCTTTAAAAAAACATTTTTAAAGGTAGCCGGAGCAGGCTTCATGCCTGCGGATGCGCCCAGGTAGCTGGAGCAGGCTTCATGCCTGCGGATGCGCCCAGGTAGCCGGAGCAGGCTCCATGCCTGCGGATGCGCCCAGGTAGCCGGAGCAGGCTCCATGCCTGCGGATGCGCCCAGGTAGCCGGAGCAGGCTCCATGCCTGCGGATGCGCCCAGGTAGCTGGAGCAGGCTCCATGCCTGCAGGTGTGCCCAGGTAGCCGGAGCAGGCTCTATGTCTGCGGATGCGCCCAGATCACCAGCCTTCCTCACGTGTCCTGCCCCTGCCCCTTGGTAGACATGAGGGTCCCCTTCTAGCTCAAGTCTAGCACGTGAACCCCAGCAGGGAGTTCAAAGCGAGTCCCAACAGTGTCCTTTTCTGAGGCTCTTCCAAGGCAGGACTAGCTGAGTCTGGGTACCCCAGTACTCTGTTGAGGTTTTGACCAGAGAGTGGGTGTAAACTGAGCTGTAACAGGAGAGCATCAGAGAACTCGGTACCCTAGAACTCCACCTGCTTCTTCCAGTCTTGCATACCCTGTCCCGGGCAATTCTCTCTGCCCCTCCCTTGTTGGCTGGTCACTATACTGTGCTGGAGGAAGTTCTTCATTGCCCTATCTACTGTTGGTGTGAATGTCCTGCCTGGGTGGGTGTGCCTCTTGGAGGATTTTTTTAAAGTTTTATTTTTATTTTTTGTGTATGAGTATTTTGCCTGCATGTGTATGTCAGTGCACCATGTACATGCAGTACCCGTTGAGGCCAGAAGAGGGCATTGGATCCCCTAGAACTGGAATTACAGATGAGCCACCATGTGGGTGCTGAAAACTGAATCCAGGCCCTTGGCTAAAGCAGCCAGTGCTCTTAGTGACTGAGCTCTCTCCCCATGCCCCACTGTGGAGGAAATTTTTTGAACTAATAACCTTCAGGCTTCTGTAAACTTCAGGCCTGGAGTGAAAGCCTGGTACTTGAGGCTGCTTTGCCTGCTCTTCCTGTCTCAGTACTGCCGTGTGGCTACAGGTTAGTACGTCAGCATCAGGTGCCCTGCAAGTCCCTTCTCAAGTCCCTGTATCATCATTCTGGTCTGACTGAGTGCAGCTGATGCCTGCTGGATGGCTAGCTCCTCCCTGTGTGACAATCCGCTTGTGGCCACCTACCACGCATCTCCAGGGCTGTGGCTTTGCAGACTGCTCTTCGTGGAGTTCTCTCTTTATTCCACACAGCACCCTCTGCTGCAGGGAGTGGAGTCCAGGCCTGTGTTGGGACTCCTCGCCATGGCCAGCCTCCCACCCGTCATCTGGATGGGTGTCTCTTTCTAGCATGGATGTTCTTCAGGTCCCATAACCACTGCTTTAGAGGATTAATTATCCCCCAGTTCTCCACCGTAGTCTCAGGCCTTGGTTGAGCATTTATGGGACATCTGTGTCTTTGGATGGGGGTCTTCATTGGCTTTCATTCCCAGAAAAGCAAGGCTAAACAATGGGTAGAGGGTGGCCACCTTGCTGTTGTGATTTTTCTAGGGTGTCTAAGACAAGACACGTGGGATCAGCTTGAGCCACGTCCCTCTGGGACTTAGCAGGGTCCCATGACATCCAGCCTGCATTTCCCTCACACTTCTGGGCAGCAGTAAGAGTTGCTTGCCTCCTAGCCACCAGAGCCACCTTCCTGCTTACTGGCAGCAGCGCAAACCTGGGCACACGAAACACTGACCAGTGACTGACATGGGAGGAGGAACTCATCCCAGCCTGTTGAGCATGCCCAGGAGGGAGGGAAGGAGCCCCTGTACTCGGGCTAGCAGCCCCTTTGCCTCGAGAAAAGCATTTAGTACAAAGTGAGCATTTACGGTGGCCCTGGGCAATATTAGCACAGGCAGCGGTGGATATAATGGAGCGTTTCGCTTCTTATCAAACGCTTGTCCAGGAAAGCCTTGTATTGGAGTTCTGATACCTGAGGGGTTCCTTGTGAATTTTAAATCGTGTTCCTAGTTAAGCCTCCAAAGGCTCCATGGATGGAGAGGTTCTTTGATTCCCTTTGAAGTGCTTGGAGGAGTCTGATTACTCTTGGCAGTCAAGCAGCCTTTTATGACACTGTTTATAAATAATTACTCATGAGCTAGGCTGGAGTTTCAAGTTAGATTTTAAGGAACTGAAATTAGTCACCTAAGTGAGTATGAGAAATGGGGAGGGAAGAAAGGCCACGATGTTCCTCTTTAAAGTATTTTCTTAGACGTGTACAATTTGGGTGCCGCTTACAAGAGCTGGGAACGGAGGGGAGGAACATTCCCCCGGTAGCCCCCGCCCATGGCCTTTGCCAAGATGAACATACTGGCTAGGAGCTGGACTTCATCGCTGGATGTTCTGGTTACATGCTCAGTGTGAGATGTGTCTACCTTTCAGCACTGCCATCCCGGAACCCTGGGTCTGGCTGGTGGCATTCTGAGGAGTGGGCAAAGGTCTGTGCGTAGAGCAATGGGCGCCAGTGCAGGCTCACACAGCAGCCTCCTGTATCCTGACTGTAGCCGGGCAGGCATTCTCTCTACAGTCATAGCAGCCTCCTGCATCCTGACTGTGGCCGGGCAGGCATTCTCTCTATAGTCACAGCAGCCTCCAGCATCCTGACTGTAGCCGGGCAGGCATTATCTCTATAGTCACAGCAGCCTCCTGCATCCTGACTGTAGCCGGGCAGGCATTCTCTCCATAGTCACAGCAGCCTCCTGCATCCTGACTGTGGCCAGGCAGGCATTCTCTCTATAGTCACAGCAGCCTCCAGCATCCTGACTGTAGCCGGGCAGGCATTCTCTCTATAGTCACAGCAGCCTCCTGCATCCTGACTGTAGCCGGGCAGGCATTCTCTCTATAGTCACAGCAGCCTCCTGCATCCTGACTGTAGCCGGGCAGGCATTCTCTCTATAGTCACAGCAGCCTCCAGCATCCTGACTGTAGCCGGGCAGGCATTCTCTCTATAGTCACAGCAGCCTCCAGCATCCTGACTGTAGCCGGGCAGGCATTCTCTCTATAGTCACAGCAGCCTCCCCAATTCCTGTTCCTCTCTGCCTTTGGTCGCCCTCCCTGCTGCTCTCCAAACTCTAGATTGAACTCTGGCTCTGATCCCACCATCCCCTTCACTGGACCTAATGTCCACAGAGCCCCCTCATTTCCACACTTGGGCTGCAAATGGTATTTCCACCTGCTATGAGAGCTCTCACTCAGATAGAGGCAAGGCATGAGAGGCCTTGCCTTGGCCTATGTCTTGGAGTAGAAATGGATTCCTTGCTCCCTGCCCTGAGCCCTGCGCTGATGCTGGAAAATGTCCCCAGCTCTTACAACAGCCTGTGTCGTGTGTTGTGCCTACCCTCCACCCTTCGCCAGCCGCTCTGCAAGGCATGGCTCCTGGCTGGTGGTGGCTGGTGGCAGCCCCATGAACCACAGAGCATCAAGGACAAAGGCTGTGACGTCAGTGCCTGGAACAGCAGTGTTCTTCCTTCAGGACATTTTGTGGCCTTGTGTGGAGTATCCTTCCTGGCGGGGTAGCCCTGGCATGGATTCTGTGTTGGATTCTGTGGTCCTCTGTCCTTTTACTAGAGTCTGGATCATCTTGGCCACCCATGGGTCCTTCGCAGTTCCCTACAATGCTGACTGGCAAAGGGAGCCTTTTGTAGGTGGCAGCAATGGTGATTCTCAGTGGTCTCATCAAGGCCCAGGGGATAGCTGAGGTGGCCACTGCAGTTTCTGCTGTGTGGGTGGTCCTGCAGTATTAACTTCTGTGGAAAGGTTCATGTGGATAAGACCTGTCCTCCGAGAGCTGACCATTTCCTGGGGACAGCAGTGCCCCTGCTTTTAGGCCTGGTGATGAAGCTTACGATAGTGGAAGAGAAGCTGCTGCAAGTAGCTGAGGCAGTTCCTCCACAGTGGAACCCGGTGTAGTTCAGCAGGAAGAAGCAAAGCAATAGGGCCCAGAGTGTCCCCTGGCTGGGTTGACGCAAGGACATTCTTGACAGGGAATGACAAGCCATAAGTGGATATATGTTAGCATCATCTGGGAAGAAAGGGTCTGCCCTAGGACTCTCAGCTCAATGGAGGGGGGGTCATTTGGGGATTCCCTTGGGGACTCTCTGAGCCTCAAGGCTATTAGGAAAAACAGGGCCCATCTGAGCCTTTTGGAAGCCATGTCCCTGAAGGACCAAGGGAACCCAAAAGATCCTGGAACTCAGGCCAGCAGAGCACTGTGGCACCCAGAGTGTATGGCTCACTTGCTAGCCTGCCCGCCACATGGAGCCCCATCATGTCCACTACCCCATCCTCTCTCTGATGGGTCCTGTGCTGCTTGCGAAATTTTCAGAGTTTTTGCGGGGGGGCGGGGGTGGGGAGTGTCATCTCATACCCTTTTCCACCCTCACCTAGGAAGTGAAAAGGTACTGGGAATTGGGGCAGAGATCTATTTCAACCCAAGCAGTCTAGCAGAGTGACCATGTGCTGGCCTAAAGGATACTCTCTGGTTCCGTCTCTGTCTGTCCCCAGAGTGGACAGTCACTCATGCTTCTCCTGTGCATGGAGAAGTCCTTCCAGCTCCACGTGGGTAGCTGAGCCTCGAGAGAGTTGGGTAGACAGTATCCGTGTGTCCTAAGGCTAAGGGGACTCATTCTGGACAATGGAGGTGACATCTTCAAGAGACTTCACTGGCAGCCATCCTGGGCTTAGGTGTCCATCTGACCTTGTTGGTACCCCATCCCACCCTTTCACTGCAATAGGCTTCTCTCTCTTTCTGGTTACCAGCAACTGTCCCATGGTATCCCAGATGCTCTCCAGGGCTTCTGCAGAACCAAGACTATTCCAGAGCCAGGACTTACATCCACAAATAAGCTGCCAGGGTTTTAAAAAAATTTGCCTAGAAATGCCTGCATTCGAAAACATAGACTTACCTGCCTTGGGTTTTATAAATCTGACTCATACACTGCAGGCTTCTTTCCATTATTTTCTTCTATAAAATGACGGGGTGTGTGTGGAAGATACATTTTGCTAAATAAGAAGGCATATATATGTATAAACATCAAAGGTCGATTTACATAAAATACAACTTTATTTGAGAGAGTGTTCCCAAGACAAAGTCCCTGTTTAAAATGCTTTATGGCATTTGAAAATCCCAATGTTTTTGATATTCATTAGTTTGGCGAAAAAGTTACTGTGTCCGTGTCCCCGCGGAGACAGAAAAATAAACCATCTCTGTGATCGCTTACCTCTCTAAACACAGAGAATGCATTCTGGGGCGCGAGCGTCTCCCAGCCTCAGGATTATGAATGACCGTGTCACTGGCAGAAATGAAATCTGGGGAGGAAAGAAATAGCCCCGACACAGCACAGACAGGGGAGGCCGCTTTGTCATGCCCAGTGCTGACATCCAAATCTTTTTCTTCCACAGTGCCGAAGGTCGTGATATTAGGTCCGCCTGCCTCAGGGAAAACCACCATCGTAAGTGCATTAGATTAAATGTGGTTCTAGAAGGTTTCATTCATGCTCCGGTGGACAGGAAGCTGTGCATTGGTGAAGTGGCCACCCACCTGCTCTTTTCTTCTCTTCCTGCCCACTTTCTCATTGTAAATGGCAGTGTGTGTTCATAGCCAGGGTCTTAGTTAAGGTTTCTATTGTTGTGAAGAGACACCATGACCACAGCAACTCTTACAAGGAAAACAATTAACTGGGGCTTGCTGACAGTTCAGAGGTTTAGTTCCTTATCGTTATGGCTGGAAGCGTGGCAGCATGCAGGAAGACCTGGTGCTGGAGAGGGAGCTGCGAATTCTACACCTGGATCAGCAGGAAGCAGGACGAGCAAGTGAGCCACTGGGCCTGACTTGAGCTTCTGAAACCTCAAAGCCCACTCCAGTGACACACTTTCTCCAACAGTGCCATTCCCTGGGAGCCTATGGGGGCCATTTTCATTCAAACCACCACAGGTGGGAATTCAGAATAAATAAAACTACAGCCACACAGCCCTTCAGGGATGAGTGCTGCCTAACACGTGGGCACCTGGGGTCCTCTCCTGGTCACACCTCAGAGGCGCCCTAGGGTCCTCTCCTGGCCACACCTCAGAGTCGCCCTGGGGTCCTCTCCTGGATACACCTCAGCAGTACTCAGGACACACCTCAGTAGCACCTGGGCATGCCCTCAGCTGTAGCTGAAGAGTTCATTTCTAGAAGGAATTCTGGGCCAACGGCCTACATACGTTAGAGGCTCTGGTTATGGAGTCTCAGTGTGGACTGAGAAACAGCTGAAGCAGGAAGAGCAAAGCCCTGTGGTGTGTGCTCACACGTCAGTTCTGAGACTTCAGCACACCATTTTACCCCCCTTTCCTCTTTGGTCTCCCCAAAGTAAAACCAGAGCATATGGGGAAACACCGCAGCTCCTCCCCTTCCCTTGTCTCTTTTCCACACCAGACACTGGCTGGAAGCTGGTGCCTTTGTTCTACCCACGACTTTAATCTCCAGGTCCTTGGTTTGACTTTGTTTTTCTTTTGAGATTGGGTATTACCTTATAGCTTTGGCTGGCCTAGAACTGGGGCTGTAGCCCAGGCTGCCCCCAAACTCAGAGTAGAGTCCTCCTCCCTCAGCTTCTCAGTTGCTGTAATTACAGGTGTGGGCCACCATGTCCAGATGCATGTCCAGGCTTTCTTTTTTTTTTTTTAACTTTTATTACATCTTACTTATTTTGTATGTGTGTACATGCACACATGTGCACTTGTGGGGGGAGGCATACATGAGCCATAGTGCATATATAGAGGTCAGAGGGAAACTTATAGGAGTTGATTCTCTCTTTCTACCATGTGGGTCCCTGGGATCCAACTCAAGTTGTCAAGATTAGCATCGGGCACCCCAACACACCAACCTAGTCCCTGGTTGTAGCTGTTAAATTCCACAGGTGTAGTAGAATTATGACAATCTGAGGTGGGACTCTTTCTACCTTCTAAGCTGGGGTAACAGTAGAGTTAGGCTGTCCCTTGCCCACCGAGCACTTTACCTCAAAAAGGAACTAAGATGGGTGATCCTTGCCCAAGACACCCGTATGTGCTGCACTGTGAGGGTCAATGAAGCTGTTGTCATTTGTCTGTCCATCTGTCTCTCTAGCTTTCTGTGTCTCCATATGTAGTTTTTCTGTTTTATTCTCCTCCTTTCTAGTCAGCCTCCCTGAATCCAGCCATCACCGTTGTGCTATTTTTAGAGACAGGGGTTTCCCCCACTTGCTTCTTCTTGGTATTGCCAGGGCTTTGAAAACTGCAGGCTCCAGGGGTCTCCTACAGATGCTGTGGTCACCCCTGGGGCTGGGCCTGGATGGCCAGTCATCTTGAGGCTGGGATCCATGATGACCTAATGCATCTAGACACCTGCTGAGCTCCTTTATTGAGCTGTGTTCTCAGCAACAGGGCAGCTGTCCTTTAGGTAACTGGTCCTCTCTGATCGCTAGGAAGGATTTTCTGGGAACAGCAGGTGAGGAACACAGAGGCCTACCTCCACCTCTTCCTCATGGTCCACAGAGCTCAGGAAGACCCAGGGGTGGACGGCCACACAGAGCCAATGCTGGGTGAGACAGATGGTGCCGATGAGTGAGAAGAACCTGCTATATCTGCTGCTGAGGGCCTCCTCCAGCCACCCACAAATGACTGTCTCCCATGGCCAGCCTTTTCTCCACTGCCCAGCTGCAGTCCTGACTCCTCAGTCATCTTTTTCTAATGGAATACGGAAGGATTGGGCAGATTTAATTCCATTGGTTTTTGTTTTGTTTTTTCTATTTGTTCAGGTTGGCCTCAAACTTAACAATTCTCCTGTTTCAGCTTCTAAATGCTAGTGTTACAGCCACGTGCTACCATACCTGGCCTTGTGTGTATCTCTGTGTGTGTCTGTGTGTCTCTATGTGTGTGTATATCTCTGTGTGTATCTTTCTGTGCGTGTGTCTTTGTGTTGTCTGTGTGTGTCTGTGTGTGTCTCTGTGTGTGTATGCCTGTAGACCAGAGGGTGTCTTTGAGTTACACTCATTAGCACCATCTACCTCCTCAGAGACTGGGTCTCTCACTGGCCTGGAACTTGCTAGTAGTAGTCTAGACTGCCTGTCCAGCAAGCCCCAGGGATCCTCCTGTCTCCACCTTCACAGCACTGGAGCTACAAGTGTGCTGTAATGCCAGGAGTTGTTATATGGGTTCAGGGGTTGAACTCAGGTCTTCCTCCTTGCAAGGAAAACACGTCACTGACTGAGCCATTGCCCCCTCCCAGTGGAGTTACGCCTAAGATGTCCGCTTTCGTTTCTTCAGGCCATGTGGCTCTGCAAACACCTCAACAGCAACCTCATCACCAAGGAGAACTTACTAGAAAAAGAGTTTTCCCAAATGGCTGAGGAAGCCAAGAAACACTACCAGATTTACAAGGTAAGGTTGGCCCCTCGGCCAGGGGCAGGGACAGAGCAGCTGTGGCTTTAGAGCTCCACCTTCCTATTCACTTGGCTAATTTCCATCTTCTTCTTTTTAAAAAAATATTTTATATGATTTCTGTGTGTGTGTGTGTGTGTGTGTGTGTGTGTGTGTGTGTGTGTGCGTGCACGCACAAGCACCCTCAGAGACCTGCAGAGGATATCAGATCACCTAGAGTTGGAGTTAAAGTGGTTGTGAGCCACCTAATACGGATGCTGGAAACTGAACTCAGGTCCTCTGGAAGAAAATCGAGTGCTCCTAACCACTGAGCTGTCTCTCCAGTCCCCCATTTTCTTTTGAATGAACTGAAAAGCAAAGTCTTGGGTAAAAATAAGACTCAGGCAGATATGACAGAGGAAAGGGGGAATTTAGAGGTCAGGCCCTTCCTTGTAGGAAAGCAGGTAAAGAGCAAGGATTTGTCCTGGTTAAGATATCGTAGTCCAGTCCAGTGAAGAAGGGGTGGAGGCAGCACAGCTTCACCACACAGAGGGGGCCTGGTGGCCACACCTGGACTGTGGGACTGAGCTGCGCTGTGACTTCCAGGGCTGCCATCAGACACAGCAACCCCAGTGCTAGACTTCGGAAGTGTTTCTCTGACGCTGTCGGGTTCCCCATGGCCCTGTGTCCACCCTCAGTACTTCCCATTCATGTTGTTTCTCCTGGTGCAGCCCACAAGGATTGAGACTGCTGTTTCCCAGACCCTACCGGCTTCGTGTTCGCCAAGCAGCCCCAGCCCAGGCCTGACAGCCATGCCAGTGCTGGGATTAGCAGCACGCACCATGTCCTCTGGGGTCCCTGCAGGTGCCACACAGGGACGTGAACCACCAAAGAGATAAGAGTGAAAACCCAGTGCAGACTTCCGGGAGTCTAATGCCAGGCAGTCCATTATCAGTATATTCTAACAGTACAGTTGGGGAGAAGGGTTCCAGGCAACAGTCAGTCCGGTCAGTGCAATTCCAGGTGCACATGCGACTGCAAAGATTGTTTTCCATAGTGTGACCATTAGGGTGGGCTCTGTGGCTAAAAGGCCTAGAATCTAGTGTGGTCTGTTGTGGTTGTTTTACTCTTTTGGCTCTTTTGCGGGGCCTGCCACCCAGCTCCCAAATAAATCACACATGGAGGCTTATTCTTAGTTATGAATGCCTGGCCTTAGCTTGGCTTGTTTCTTGCCAAACTTTTCTTATATTAAATTATCCCGTCTACCTTTTCCCTCTGGGCTTTTATCTTTATTAACTTCTGTATACTTTACTTTCACTCTGACTCCGTGGCTGACCCCTGATGTCCTTCTCTCCTTGCTCTCTGCTCCTCTCTTCCTAGGTTCTCCTTCTATTTATATTCTTCGCCTGCTCAGCCCCACCTTGCTCCTGCCTCGCTATTGGCTGTTCAGCTCTTCATTAGACCATCAGGTGATTTAGACAGGCCAAGAATCACAGCTTCACAGAGTTAAACAAATGCAGCATAAACAAAAGTAACACACCTTAAAATAAAATTCCCCACCAATGATCTCTGACCAATAACGTACAGGGCATCAGGGCATACAGTACATGTGACATCTCCCCTAAGGATGGGTAAGGGTCTAGGGAGGGAAGAGTCTGGGATAATCATCCTGGGGAATTAGGGTGAGGTCTCTCCACAGATAGCAAAAGATGGGTGAAGTCTGTTTCCACAGATGGCAAGAAGGTCACCAGGTCGTTAATAGAATCCACTCTTGGCTTTCCTGATGGGATGCGGGTATCTGATTTTATCTCTTCCATGGAGAAGACATCCTGCATGATTAATATTCCTGGTTCTCTTGGTGCTTGCCCATGAGCACAGGACCTCTGTGCCCCCAACAATGCTGAGCTAGCCAAGTGTCTTTTAAAAGATTGGTGTTTGTGTGTTTGGTGTATGAGTGTGTGTGTATGTACCTGATGGTACAAGCATGTGTGTGTGTACATACATGATGCTGCACATATGTGTGTGCATGAAAACCAGAGATTGATGAGGAGTGTCTTTCTTGATCATTCTCAGACATGTTCTTTTTCAGTCAGGTCTCTCAGTGAACCTGGAACACACCCAGGCTGGCTGGCTAGCTGGCGATCTCTGCTTTTACCTCCTTGTCTTGTATTTCAGCACACTGTTTCTCTTTAATCAAACAGAAATGCAAAGAATTTCTTTTTCAAAATTCCCTTTGGGGCAAAGAGTGGAGATGTGTCTTGGCATTCTTCTCTGAGGTCCAGGCTCCGTCCTCCTCCTGTGGTGCCCTTGGGTCTGCTACTCAGCGTATGGGCCACCATCCAGGTCCCCTCAGCTCCACCATCTCAGAGCTTATAAACATAGCCACACTTGTCCAGTGCCCTGGCCACAGTCAAGGTCTGTTGGCCCTTCTAGTGCTTAACCCAGGACATAAAACCATATAATACATCAGCCAGCCCAGCCAGCTGGCTCGCTTGTGAGACAGAAACACAAGCACATTTGACCTTCAAGTCGGACTTGTGACCTTCAGTCGTCCACCATGCCAAAGGATACCTTTTTGTCAAAACCAAAGATTAAAGGAGACTGCAGCAGATAAAGACAGCGTTGGACACCTGACCCAGCCACCTGCTGAGCCACAGGTACAGCCTGGGAGCTGTGCCCAGACTGCAGAGCTAAGGCTCATTCAAAGCTTTTCTAAGAGCAGGGCTGTGGGTGCTGCCAGACATGGGAGATCCTGGGATTGAAGAGTCAGAACCCCACAAGGGGAAGGACTGTCCCCCAAGACACTGAGGGATCGCACAGCTTTTTGTTTATTATGACCTGTATATTATGAAATATGACAAATGTGTGAAGGAGGTTTGAGGCCATTCCCGGCCAGGTCCTGGCTTCAGCGGCTCCCGAGTCAGACCCCACAGCTTTAGGATTGAATTCTCTGCAGGAAGTGCAAACCGCCTACCCCAGGGGCTCCCACCCCCACCCAGTCCCAGCAGCACAGTCCACTTCTGCCCCAGGCACCTTATAAACCACTCGTGGCCTGGCCTGGCCTTGTGCTGAGGAGTGGGATCAAGGCACCACCTTTAAAGACACCATCTTGGAAATTGTGAGATGAGAGGCCCAGCCCCACCCAGCAGACTCCCCTCTGTCACTGCTGTTAATTAGGTCATAATTGCTGTGTCTGGGCGTCCTCTGAAATGTGCATCGGAGTGTGGAGTGAAGAAGTAACCTGAGTTTGGAAAGCTGGGCTTCTAAAGCTAGGTTATTCCCAATTCAGGACTCCATGGTGTTCACAATGTATTTTCCCCTTGCATCCCAGACTGACTCTGAGCTCCAACTTCTGACGCGCTGGCCTGCACTTCCCAAGGGCTAGACTACAGGCATGTGCCACTGGGCCCAGTTTTGTGTCTACAAATTTGAAATCTGGTTGCTGGCTTCTGTGCTAGTGTGATAGCTTCCCGAATCCCAGGGCCAACACTGCCTGTCCCTCCTTAGGTGTCATTGGCCGCCTTGTGGTGGACTGACTCTGCCTCTCTCATTCCCTCCTTCTTCTTGTCCCCTGTCCCCAGCCTCTGCCTCTCCCTCCAGAGTCTTAGGGGTGTTTGTTCTGCCATCCCTTAATTTCCTGCTAACTTGCAGCAGCTGAGCTTTGCATAAGAATCTGAAAAATAGTCTTTTAAACAAAAGAAAAAAACATTTTTACTTTTAAATTATACTGTGTGTGTATGTGCACGCGTATGCAAAAGTGTGCACTCATGTAGGTTCCAAGGCACTTGTGGAGGTCAGAGAACAACTTGGAAGAGTAGATTCTCTTTCCACCAAGAATTGAACTTGGTACTCCACAAAATTGGAAAACTTAACGGAAATGGACAACTTTCTGGACAAATATCACTTACCAAAATTAAATCAAGACCAGATAAGCAAATTAAACAGACCTATAACTGCTGAAGAAACAGAAGCAGTCACCAAAAGTCTCCCAACCAAAAAAAGCCCAGGACCAGATGGTTTCAGCTCAGAATTCTACAAGAACTAATACCAATATTCCTCAAATTATTCCACACAATAGAAATATAGGGAACATTGCCAAACTCTTTTTATGAGGCTATAATTACCCTGATACCCAAACCACAGAAAGACAATACTAAGAAAGAGAATTACAGACCAATCTCATTCATGAACATTGATGCAAAAATACTAAATAAGAGACTAGCAAATCGAATCCAAGAACACATCAGAAC
This sequence comes from Ondatra zibethicus, assembly GCA_004026605.1. Classification (NCBI taxonomy): domain Eukaryota; kingdom Metazoa; phylum Chordata; class Mammalia; order Rodentia; family Cricetidae; genus Ondatra; species Ondatra zibethicus. Next base: position 1,129 of record PVIU01004963.1, on the reverse strand, counting down.
CATCATCCACCATGACCAAGTCAGCTTCATCCCTCAGATGCAGGGATGGTTCAACATATGAAAATCTGTCAGTGTAATCCACCATATAAACAAGCTGAAAAATAAAAACCACATGATCATCTCATTAAATGCTGAAAAAGCATTTGACAAAATACAACATCCCTTCATGATAAAGGTCTTGGAGAGAGCAGGGATACAAGGAACATACCTAAACATAATTAAAGCAATATACAGCAAGCCAGCAGCCAACATCAAACTAAATGGAGAGAAACTCCCAGCGATTCCACTGAAATCAGGAACAAGACCAGGTTGTCCACTCTCTCCATATCTATTCAATATAGTTCTTGAGGTCGTAGCTAGAACAATAAGATACCAAAGGGAGATTAAGGGGATACAAATTGGAAAAGAAGAAGTCAAACTCTCACTGTTTGCTGATGATATGATAGTTTATATAAGTGATCCCAAAAATTCTACCAAGGAACTTCTACAACTCATAAACACTTTCGGCAATGTAGCAGGATACAAGATTAACTTAAAAAAGAAATCAGTAGCCCTCCTGTACACAGATGATAAAAGGGCTGGGGAAGAAATCAGAGAATCAACACCCTTCACAATAGCCACAAATAGCATAAAATATCTCGGAGTAACTCTAACCAAACAAGTGGAAGACTTGTATGACAAGAACTTTAAATCTTTGAAGAAAGAAATTGAAGAAGACACCAGGAAGTAGAAAGACCTCCCATGCTCTTGGGTAGGCAGAATTAACATAGTAAAAATGGCAATCGTACCAAAAGCAATCTATGGATTCAACGCAATGCCCATCAAAATCCCAGCAAAATTCTTCGAAGACCTCTAAAGAATGGTACTCAACTTCATTTGGAAAAGCAAAAAACCCAGGATAGCCAAAACAATCCTGTACAATAAAAGAACTTCTGGAGGCATCACAATCCCTGACTTCACACTCTACTACAGAGCTACAGTACTGAAAACAGCCTGGTACTGGCTTAAGAACAGACAGGAGGACCAATGGAACCGAATAGAAGACCTGGATATCAATCCACACATCTTCAAACACCTGATCTTTGATAAAGAAGCAAAAAAATATCAAATGGAAAAAAGAAAGCATATT
>PVIU01004962.1:0-119796 GCA_004026605.1 Ondatra zibethicus | reverse complement strand
ACTGATATAAAGAACTTCAGGAGGAAAGATTTATTTTTGGCCACAGTTTCAGAGGTCTTGGTCCATCGTGGCAGAGAATATGTGGTAGAACAGCTCATCTCACTGCAACCAGAAAGCAGGGGCTTATTCCTGTGCTGGTGTGCTTCAATTTTTATTTCAAATTGTGAGCACCAATCTTCCCTCTTAGTTACTCAGTCCTCTCTGGAAATCTCTTAGGCATTTCTCACTTCAGTCAAGCTGACAATCAAGATCAAACCATAATGGTATTGTTTAATGATGTTTGTGTGCAATATAACCATAAAGATACTAAGCCTGATTTTTCTTTCTAATATGATTTTAAACAGAAACTATAAAATATATTTTAAAAACTTTGCAAGAAAATATGTCCTCTCAGAGTCTTAGCTATAGTCTAGAATATGAAAATGTAGTAAAATGAAAGTGACTTACTGATATGTAAGAGTTTGCTTTCAAGTTTTTATTTGCCATTGGAGATAGAACATGGATATTCCAATGGCTGATTGATAGAATTGCACCCTTTCAGCTATAAGCTACTCATTCATTAAGTTATAATAAATTATTTAACTCGTTGCTGCAATTAAAATCAGTAAAAGATTACTTTGTGGTATATTCTCTTTTCATTCTTTAACATTACAGTAACATAAAACATGATGGATAAATTGTATGAGGGTAAATTAAATATACTTGTAATTTCCTATTTAGAATGCATATTTTGTTTTTTGTTTCTCGAGACACAGTCTCACTGTGTAGCCTTGGTTAGCCTAAAACTTGCTGTATAGACCAGACTGTCTTCAAACTCAGAGAGTTTTCTGCTTTCTGAGTGCTGGGACTAAAAGTGTATAGCACCATGCTTGACTATTTGTTTGCTTTAAGGAAAACCCTTATTTTTAATAAAATCAAAAAGTAATGTTTTTGTATTATTTCTAGGCAAAGTGCTCTTAGGAGAAGAAGAAGCCTTGGAAGATGACTCAGAGTCCAGGTCAGATGTCAGCAGCTCAGCCTTTGCAGGTAGTTGTTGTTTGCGGGCAGCCAGTGCCAGCCTTCACTTACTCCCTACCATCTCATGCCCCCTTTATCACCTAAGCCTGCAGATGGCATTGTGGGGCAGGGGTGGCCTGCTCAGAAGGTGACTTTTGCAGTTCAGCTGCTTTTGTAATGTTCACTCTGAATGCCTGTGGCTGTGTGCTTTTCTTGTTTTAGGCTATTCAAAAGTTAATCATTGTTGCAAGTAGTCATTTAAGATTATTTATGTACTTTAATAAACACAGGTATTATCTTAAAACACTAATAACTATATAAAATGCCGACAGTTTTGGTTATGTTTATTTTAGCTAAATATAAACAAGACCTCTTGAGATACTTGGTAAGGAAAATTTGAATAATGTCAATGGACTTTCCTCCTCAATGCCTACAAGATAAGAAGTCAACAGAAGAACAACTTTGGCCTACCTAGGCTAGTATAAAACTCAGTTACCTGTGACCCAGTTGCCTTCACCTGGCCACTGCTCACACCTTGCTTGTTTTTTGAAGTGATTTTGTTTTTGTAATTATTGATGTATTTCATAAAACAAGCCATGCTATCAGCTTACTAGAAGCACACACTTTTTTTTTGTTGTTACAATCTACTATTCCCAACCACCGGCAGCTTTCATTTCCTGCAATACAAATCACCCACTTAGTTTTTGCAAGTCCTTCCAAACATATAAGGATGAATAAATGTTAAATATTGGATTATAGTATGGGCACTGAGTGATTTTGATCTCACATCATGTTTGTAAGTGGGAATTTCAAAATTCAACTGGGAAGATGTAGAGTTTGCTTACCCTATAGGAGGCTAGGACTGGAGTGGAGGTGAGGTGGAAGAAGACAAGCCTACCCTAAAGGGATGATGCAGTCACTGCTGTTGTTGCTTGTTTAGAGTTCCTGTGAGTCTCCTTGTGCCCCTGACCAGCTGCCTTTGAGTTACACATGTCCTGTGTATGATTTAAAGTTGGTTAAGACTTGCTTTGGGTTTTATTATAGAGCACATTTGAGAATATTCACAGCCATAAAGAATCTACTTGTTTCAACCAACTCCTCTGTGCTGTTCAATCTTTTCTTCACCATGCTCCAAGTTGTTTCATAGTTACAGTATTCAGTATAGTGAACTTTTTGTCATTTTGTATACCTTTGATTTCTAGCCTCTGTGAAGAGTGAGATTGGTGGAGAGCTTGCTGCTTCTTCGGGTGTCTCCACTCCTGGTTCTGTAAGTCATGACATCATCACTGAGCAGCCACGGTCCCAGCACACACTTCAAGCAGACTCTGTGGATTTGTCGGGCTGTGACTTGACCAGTGCTGCTACTGATGGAGATGAGGAGGACATCTTGAGCCATAGCTCCAGCCAGTTCAGTGCCGTCCCTTCTGACCCTGCCATGGACCTGAATGATGGGACCCAGGCCTCCTCACCTATCAGTGACAGCTCTCAGACCACCACTGAAGGGCCTGATTCAGCTGTGACTCCTTCTGACAGTTCTGAAATTGTGAGTGGGTAGAGGGTGGCCTGGTTCTTTTATGTTGGGTTTGTTTGTCTTCCTGAGCTCATTTGCTAAGTGCCCACACTTGGATCCTCCTATTATTTTTCTTTATTACTTCCCATTAATAGTGCAGAGATGGTTAACTTTGTGCAGAGAAGTTGACTTTGTTTGATGCTTCCATTGAAAAAAAATCACCTAGTATCTTTTGTATTGAACTATGGAGGTTAAAGTCAGTTAATTCTATGTGTCTTTTCACTTGTCATATCTTTACTACCTGGTTGGACCTGGTTGTACAGCTGCTTTAAAATCTTCGAGGAGCTTGTTATTGTAAATGCCTGTGGTTGTAAAGGAATGTGGTTGTTAATATTAATGTTGTGTATTATTTATTAGCACTTTTTGACCTTTCAACGTGCTTATACCACATTCCATTTTGTAGTAGCACATATCTCTGTCCCTGTGACTTCTGAGTTTGTGGCTAGGAATCACCTCAAAGATTGTATAATCAGAAAGTTTGGTGCAAATGGGTGCTGAGTTGTGGTTTCTTTTTTAGCTTGCTTGACAGTTTGTTGTTTTGTATTTCTAAAATAGGGTCCTAGTCTAGCCTGACCTTAAATTTGAGGTCTGCCTTCTTTAGCTTTGAACTGTTGGGAATGTGGGCATGATCCACACCTGATCTACATTCTGAATTGCTGTTTTCTTCTCTTCCTCTTCTCTTTCTCTTCTTAGTGTAGTAAAGTAACATATAACAAAATCATCTTATCCATTTTTCAGCATACAGCTCAGTGGTATTAAATATATTTAAACAGTCAGGTTGAATCACCACCATACCCTCCATTAAGTCTTCATCTTCTGAACCCTTGCCCTCTGTAAAGACGTGTGCACTCCTCTTGTAACCATTGTTGTTTTTGTTGACAATACAAGTTTGATGACTAGGTTTTTCATGTAGTTTGCTTATGTGGTATTTATCCTTATATGACTGGCTTGCTTGACATAATGCTCTCTGTGTAGCATGGGTGAGAATTTCCCCATCTTTTTGTTTTTTAGGGCTGAATAACGTTCCATTATATGAATAGACCACATTTTGCTTATCCTTCCATCTGTCAGTGAATATTTGGGTTACCTTTACATTTTCACGATTATGAATAGTGGCACTATGAACATAGATCTGCAAAATATCTCTAAGACTCTGCTTTCAATACTTTTGGCTATAAACCAAAAGTAGAACAGTTTTTACATTCAATATTAAGTGTATATAATTAAATATTAGCTAGTGTAGAATATATTTTATTAAGAATATGGCAGGATATTTTGACTTGCCTCTGAATTTTATATTGTACCTTGCATTTCTGAAATATAAATGAGATACTAGACTGGATATAAAACACTGAATTCAAGTTAGAAATGAGTATGTGTTGTGACCATAGGAGCTGAGGTGATGGCTTCTGTAAGTTGCTTCTATGCAAGCATGAATTTGGATCCTCAGTTAAAAGGGTACTGCACACTTGTAATCCCAGCACTGGGAAGGTAGAGACGGTGACTTGCTGGCTAACTAGTCTATCCCAAATGGGTGAGCTCCAGGTTCACTGAGAGACCTTGTCTCAAAAATAGAGAGCAACTAAAGAAGATACCTCTGGGCTCCACATGCCTGCTCATAAATATGCATGTACTTACTACACACACACACACACACACACACACACACACTCCACATGCCTGCTCATAAATATGCATGCACTTACTACACACACACACACACACACACACACACACACACACACACACACACACACACACACACTATGACTGCAAGTATTTGATCTGGTTCTGCCTCTCCAGGTGGCCAGTAGATGTTCCTTATGATGACAGGGACATTCCTCACTTCACCTGCTGAGCAGTTGATCTGGTTTTAGAGAGGCTAGGTAAACCTACTCAAGTGTAGGAAATTTATTTTTAACTGTCCTTGATTATATAAATTATTTGTCTTTTATTGAAAAATTTGGAATATGTTTTTCATGATACAGAAGAATTATTTGTGTGTTTATGGTATATTTTGTATGTGTGTGGTACATGCATGAGTGTGCAGACATCCTTTCCTATGCATGCTTAAGTAGAAGCAGAGTAGCATGTTGGGTATCTTCCTCTATTACTTTCTGCCTCATTGCCTTGAGGCGGAATTTCTCAGTGAATTAGAAGCTCACAGTTTTGGTTTAGCTAGCTGGCCAGTGAGATTACAGGACCTATCTCTACCCATCCCTGACCCTGGTGCTGGGGTTTATAGGCCTGTGCAACCATGTGTGGATTTTTACATGTGTTCTAGGGGTCTTGAATTCAGTCCTCATACTTGCAAAACAAGCACTCTTAGCCACTGAGTTATGTCCTCAGCCCCAGTGCACCTTACTTTTTGAGACAGGATCTCATACTGAACCTGAAGATTACCTTTTTGGCTAGACTAGCTGGTCAGCAAACTTCTGTCAACCAGTTCATCCCAATCCCCAGAGCTGGGGTGATAGATGCACGCTGTTACACCTGGTTTTACTTAGGTGCTAGGGATCTGAACTCAGGTCTTCATGCTTGCACAGTGAACACTTTGCCCACTGAGCCATATCCCCAGCAGCAGTTGCTCAGTTTTCAGGTAAATTACACAGAAGTGTCAAGTAGATAAGAAACATTTTGCATTATGGAGTTGTTGATACAGAAATACAGTTCTCATCTCAAAGGGGATAAGTGTAAGTTTATTCTGAAGCCAAATGTTAGTGACTGTGGCCCAGGAGCACAGATTCAGGTTACTCTGGTTTCTGTGTTCCTGTGTAGTGACAGTTTGGTGAAGTTTTCATAATAATAGAAAAAAGAAATTCATAAATGAAGATAGTCTTCAAATACAGTGGTAGTTATCTCAGACAGGTTGGAGTGAAGTGGGAAGATATCAATAAGTGGAAACTAGGGTTCTATTTGTACATCTTAAAGGCCTTCTTAAGGGTTAAAAGATGTTAGGTCTTTTGGGAGTGGTGGCTTACACCTTTAATCTCAGTACTGGTGAGGCAGAGGCAGTTGTATCTGAGTTCAAGGTCACCCTGGTCCACAAAGCAAGTTCTAGGATAGCTAGGGTTATACAGAAAAATCCTTTTTCTTGAAAAACAACAACAACAAAAGAAGCAAAGAAAAGATGTTAGGTCACAAACAGAAGAAGATAATAAATGACTATCAGTGGGCTAAAGATGCCATAAGATATTTTGGCTCTAGGCTGTTGTGTCCTCTTTTCTCCATCTTATTGAATTTTCATTGGTTCCACTTTGCTGTTCTTTCCAGGAACTTTTTCCCACAGAATCTGCTCTAGGTTCATGACTGGACAATATGAAGTATTTATAAATTTAGTGGAGATAGTCTGTTTTATATTCTTGTCTAAAAGCCTTGTCTTTGTTTTTAACTTACTGTAAAATTTGTTTATGAAGACAAATTTTTAAAAAGTATTTTTCTTTGAGAATTCCATATATGTATTTTGATAATGTTTATCTCTCACCTTTCTGCCTAACTCCTCTCATGTCCTTTTTTAAAAAAATAATTTCTTTTTAATCATAAAGAAGTTGACAGAGTAAAATTTCTTTAGAATTACTAGAGCTATAACAGTTTGTTGCGTGACCTTTCCCTTGGGTGATAAATAAATTTCTGTATCCCAGATAGAACACCAATGACAGACCAAAGTAATGGTTCCATCTAAGTCTAGTGTAACAATCAGTTTAATTGGAGCTGCTTATAGGAACATAAGCCAAGGGCTGCGTACCAGAGTATAGGCAGCTTATAAACATCTATACCATTGAAGAATGAATATGTTTATCCCTGCCATCATTAATCACTTATGTATCCTTAGGAAGGAGCAAGGTGCCACAAACCTGCCCCCACAGTGTTAATTGCCTATCTTGTGCAGGCCTGATGTGGGTAATCATAGATGCTTAGAGTTCAAGAGCACAGCAGCTGTGTCGTGCCCAGATAACATTCCAGAGCAAAGGTTTTCTCAGCAGTGAAGAGCTCCTTTTGTTTTTACATCTGCATTTACCTATGGGCATTGAATAAGTAATTGCCCTTTGGGTTTTGTATGTGCCTCTGATGTCATGTGGTCTTTCAATTCTGCTTGTATAAAATGCTCGGCTCTGCTGAGCCTACTCAGAGAATCTGAGTGTGGGAGATCTGGTCCCACCCCTCAACTGCCATAAGGTAGTATGGGTAAGGGAGATCCCCCCCCCCATACTCCGCCTTTGGCAGGTGGGAGAGCTGGCCCTCCCTGAGGTCATAAGAACAGGAGAGCTATTCTGGCCCCCTCACTGGCTGTAGAACTCAGGAGACTGGCCATTTCAACACAGTAGGGCTGGCCTTGGTGGTGTAGGTGTGGGTGAGCTTGTCCGGAGGGTATGAAGGTAGGAAAACCAGCCTTTGCCCCTTGTTCCTTGCTATCTAGGGCAAAATAGCCAGGGCAATGCTGGAGAGCTCATGCTGGTCTTGAGGATTGGGGAGAACTGGTGGGCTGACCAACCCTGCAACCACTCTGCCTCAGAACCGGGGTTATGTGTTGGCCCACCCCAACATCCACCCCATATATGACTTGTGGAGCACATGAAGGGGCTGGTTCTGCAGATTCAAAGCTATAGGATCTCCAAGACACAGGGTAACAGCAGGTTGTCCTTGTCTTGTGAGGTGTCCCAATGTGGGCCCGGTATCAGTAGTGTAGCAGAAACTAGAGGCCTGGAACCAGACCAGTGACTATTTGCAATGAACACTTGCAAGTAAAGATAGGTGTATACTGAAGGTTATACTGTGTGATTCACTGTCACTCTGGAGCTTCCACATCCTTCCTTCCTTCCTTCCTCCCTCCTTTTTTCCTTTCAATTTAATTTTTATTTTTTTGGGGGGATACGATGGGGAGGCAGGTTGTAAGAGTAGAGGGCAGATACGAAGGGATGGGGAGATGAATGGGACCAAGTGAATGATGTGAAAGCCACAAAGAGTAAATTAAAAGTTTAAAAAAAATGCTAAATTCTCTTGGTGGCTTTTTCTTCATGTTGGAGGACTTGCCCCTGATAGTCCCCCTTCATCTGCATAGGTATTAGATGGTGCTGACAACCAGTATTTAGGCATGCAGATAGGACAGCCACAGGAGGAAGATGAGGAGGAGGCTGCAGGTGTTCTTCCCAGTGAAGTATCAGATGTTTTCAGAAACTCTTCTCTGGGTAAGTTTACTTTATATGATGGAAATGTTATCAGCCTTAGATATCTTTATCTTTACTTCCAAGAAGAAACTTTTTGGTTTCATTATTTTTATTTTAATTTTTGAGTTGTAAATAGCAGCTGAAATGGCAATTTAGGTTTAATTAGATCTCGATTAAAATCGTGTTTCTTCATGTTGTCTTTGTGTAAATATATACATATTTTGATTGGAAACTTGTTACTTAGTCATGATTTCTGTTTTTAAAGCCCTTCAACAGGCACACTTATTGGAGAGAATGGGTCATAACAGACAACCTTCTGACAGCAGTATAGATAAGTTTGTATCCAGAGATGAAGTTGCTGAAGCGAGTGACCCAGAAAGCAAGGTGAGCTACATAGGCAGGAGCTTGCTTGCATGTGAGGTGTTGGAATTTTCCTGGTTTCTGATGTTTTCCTTTGTTCCTATCCCAGCTCTGAGCTTATTTCTTTGCCCTAGAAACACTAGACACTCCTAGGCCTCTGTCCTTCTTTTTGCCTCTCTAGCAATACCCACCTTCTTTTTTTCTTTTTGTTTGTTTTTTGTTGTTGTTTTTGTTTTTTTGAGACAGGGTTTCTCTGTAGCTTTGGAGCCTGTCCTGGAACTAGCTCTTGTAGACCAGGCTGGCCTCGAACTCACAGAGATCCACCTGCATCTGCCTCCTGAGTGCTGGGATTAAAGGTGTGCGCCACCACTGCCCGGCTGAATACCCACATTCTTAACAGTTGCCTCATTCTGTCTCCTCAGAGTTCCCCTTGCACAGTTGTAGCCTGTGCTTAGCTCTGCCTTTTCTGATAATGCTGTATCATTCCTTTGAGGCTTTTGCAGAGCTTTGCAGCAATTCTTGGTTTTGTTTACTCAACTGTTTAAAACATCTTTGTGTCATTTGCTTTTCATGCACATTACTGTATATACAATAACTTTACATTCCTTGAAGTCATGAATACATTTTGTTATTTAATCCTATCAGTCAAAATGGCATCCTTTGAAAGTGCACTCCAATTTTCTGTTATTTCCTTCTAACCCTTGGGCTTCTCCAGCTTTTTCCTGTGTCTGGTATCCTTTTGTTCATGTGTTTGTTTTGTTTTTTGAGACAGGTTTTCACTGTATAGCCTTGACTGACCTGGAACTCATAGTATCTTCTACATTTCCAGTAGACACTTGTGGCTTGCCAACAGTGTTTCTTGATTGCTGGATTTTAACACCTTCCTGTGCACCTCTCCACAGCTCTAGGGTCCTGTGTTTTAGGGTTCCAACTGTGTTCTTTTTGAGGTCAGGCGTGGAGGTGGCTAACTATAGGTATCTCTGTTTCTAGCACCCTGGTGTGGTTCATTTTGTTGACTGAACTAGTGAATCAAATGTTTACTTCTCTCTTCTAGCCTTGCCGAATCAAAGGTGACATAGGACAGCCTAATGATGAAGATTCTGCTCCTCTGGTCCATTGTGTCCGCCTTTTATCTGCTTCCTTTTTGTTAACTGGGGAAAAGAAAGGTAAGTACAGCAGAGCAGCTGTAGAGTCGAGGGGGTACTTACAGGTTTAGAAGTCAATTTGTTGGTCTGTTGGCATCTTGTTATTGGGATGAACTTTACTTTTCCATTAGTTGGTGAAAAAGGGAGGAAATGACAGGGGTGGGTTTTGTTTCTTGGAAAAGGTTAAAGGGGTCTGGGTGGTTCCTTTGCAGCACTGGTTCCAGACAGAGATGTGAGGGTCAGTGTGAAGGCCCTGGCCCTCAGCTGTATTGGTGCAGCCGTGGCCCTTCATCCAGAATCTTTCTTCAGCAAACTGTATAAAGTACCTCTTGACACCATGGAAAGTGCTGGTATGTTGAACATTCACTTCTTCCCCTCAGGTAATCAGTACTTAAGCTATCTCACAGTCTTGCCTTCTTTGTCTTAGGACAGTGAGTGTTTCCAGTTAGCTTGTGTGTTTAATCTGTGTTGGACCTCTCCAGATGTGCACATGGTTATGTCCTTTAGTTTCATGACTCCCTTAGATGTTATATGTGTAGTGGAAGCACTCAAGTCATAAAAAAGAAGCTTAGGAATGTAGCTATTTATACATGTCCTGGGTTTCTTCTTAAATCACAAGCTGTATTGTTAAATTGCTCTGTATCACATTCACCTGGGTCAGAAATCAACATTCAGACTAAGACTGGCCAAGAAAGCACCTCACCCTGTCTCCCATTGGACACAATTGTTCTGGAGCGAAAAGTATCTTCTACCGTCTTTCTTTGAGTGACTGGACAAAACCATATTATGTGTTTAGAGTTAACAAATGTATAATAGATTGATTGTTTCTAATCTTTATTTTCAAATGAAGTCTTGGAAGTTTGGTTTTATCTCATAACCTGGAATCACAATCTAGAAATTCTGATGTATTGAGATAATTGCAATGTGATGAATCTAGAACCTTTAAACCTCAAATATCTTTTACTACTTAGGATATTATGGTCAAGTCCTTTGCAGATGTAAAATGTCCCTTTTCTGAGAATGAAGCTTTATTTGTAGTATAAATTTGTTGATGGAGAAGGTACAGGCTGGGCCATTTGTGTCCACAGAGGAACAGTATGTCTCTGACATCTTGAACTACATCGATCATGGAGACCCACAGGTCCGAGGAGCTACTGCCATTCTCTGTGGAACCCTCATCTACTCCATACTTAGCAGGTCTCGGCTCCGTGTTGGCGACTGGCTGGGCAACATTAGAACCCTGACAGGTAATGGACAATTTGTCCTGGTGAATTCTGTATATTGTTCCCAGGTTCATGCTTCATTTTTAATTAATTAATTAATTAAAATAACATTTTTTCCATTTATTTTACATAGCAACCAGTTTCCCTTCCTCTCCTCCTGTCCACTCCCCTTTTTCATCTACCTCCTTCCCCATCCACTCTTCCTTCATCTCCATTCAAAAAGCAGTCATGTTTCTATAGAGACATTTTTTGCTCATTCTTTTGGTTAGGAAATACATTCTCTCTGGTGGACTGCATTCCTTTGCTGCAGAAAACTTTGAAGGATGAGTCTTCTGTTACTTGCAAGTTGGCTTGTACAGCTGTTAGGGTGAGTATAATGTTTTACATGAACTGTTCCTTGGTTTAGTGAGCTTGCCTTTGATACAGTTAAATTTGGAACTAATAGATCACATTTCCATAACCTGTAAGCAATAATTTGCAGGAATCTACCACTCAGCTTCTGAAAAACATTGTCATAATATTAACATTTAATAAAGTTTTAGGTTAATTATTGGAATCTTTATTTGAAGCATTCTTTCTCCTATAGGGAATGTTTAAAAATGTACCTTGCTATTATCAAATATCAAATTTGTTGAATTTTTAAAAATACTCTTTAAGATTGTGGACTTGTTGAGCTGCAATAGTATTATGATTATCATTTAACTGCCTTGTGTTTGTGTCTTATGTGAAAAGAGCCTTGGCTCTTCAAGTGAGAGTAAGATGGAATATTTCCTGTCAGCTGTCTTATAAGTCACAGTTGGCCATAGCAGAAAATTTAACCAGAGAAAATCAAAACAAAAACACAGTGGTTAAATCTAGGGAGGAGAATATCTTCCCTTTTTAAAATTTAATAACCTCAAGGTAATGTTTTTCTGGTTCCAACTTTTTTAAAGATTCTGTTTTTTAATTGTGTGTGTGTGTGTGTGTGTGTGTGTGTGTGTGTGTGTGTGTGTATGTGAGAGAGAGAGAGAGACAGAGAGAGAGAATGAGTTTGTGTATGTAAGTGCAGTAGCTACAGAAGCCAGAAGAGGGCCTTGGAACTGGAATTTTGGGTGATCATGAGTCACCTGATGTTGATGCTGGAAACCAGACTCAGGTCCTCCAAAAAATCAGTAAGCGCTTTTCCTAACCAGAAGAATGAGCAAAAAAGTAACCAGTGACCCATCTTTCCAGCCACCATCTCCTCCTTTTTAAAAGTTGTATCATTCAGTTGTATCTTTTGAGCAAGTGAGCTATGCTGATAGCACAGATTCTATGCTGGTAGGTTGACTGTGTCTGGTCTGAGTCATCTGTGTATAGGATACTTGCAGGTTAATGTCTCTAGGCTCTGAGACTGCAGGGGAAATAGCAGTACAAGACGCACTTAGATTCCTTGTTCATCAGCAAAACTCAGTAACATCCAAGATACTCCTTTATAGAAGTCCTTATGCAGGGCCTGAGGCTTCTTTTCATATGGTGATAAGACTGTGCTGCATCATCTTTCTTTCAAATTGATGATTAGTGTTTCTGAGATTGTGGCTTAGGAGTCAAGTAATGGGAAGCAGGGAAAACAATATTGTGTGTAATGGGCACACTGACTTTTAAACTCAAACATAGTAAGGTAAAGATTTTTGGGATCCTGAAGCTTTTTTGTTGCTGCTTAAAAATAGAACAGGACAAAATAGGTACATGTATAAGAGTGCTGTCTTAAGATCAGGAGTCTGATTCTGATGCCTTCTGCCTTGGGATGGGTTTTCCAGCATTGTGTCCTGAGTCTTTGCAGTAGCAGCTACAGTGACTTGGGATTACAACTGCTCATTGATATGTTGCCTCTGAAGAACAGCTCCTACTGGTTGGTGAGGACTGAACTGCTGGAAACCCTTGCAGAGATTGACTTCAGGTAAGGGAACCAAGTTCAGATTCAGAAGTTCAAATTAAGAACCAAAAGTCGTGAAGCCTCTGTAGTTGGCATGGCTGTTGTGTATACTGCCTGTTAGCATCATCTGAGGTTTAGGAAGAGAACATGTGATAGCTCACAGTAGTTTTGGTTGAACTCTGAATTTGTAGATTTTGATATTGAAAGAAGAATAGATTTTCTGCTTGTCTTGGTTTTCTAGATAGTAGGAATTTAAAATATATTATTTAGTTTTATTATTTTTAATCATGCATGATCATGTATATATTTGGGCATGTGGGTATGTTCATGTGAGTATAAGTGCCTAAGAAGGCCAGAGGCATGACATCTCCTAGAACAGAGTTAAGATGGTTCTGAACCTCTTGATATGGTTGCTGAGGACTGAACTCCAGTTTTCTGGAAGAGCAGAAAGTATTCTAGAAAGCCCCCCCCCCTTTTTTTTGAAACCTTGTTTCTAACTTTTAGAAAAGGCTATAAGGCTATGACTCTGCTTTTTTTTTTTTTAATGTACTTACCTTTATTCTGATTTAAGGAATATAGCTGAATAGTATTTTGTTTCAATTTAAATAAAACAGCTTGAGAGGTTAGGGAGATGGATGCTTGCTGCACAAACAGGACTTGAATTTGATTTCAGCACTCACGTTAAAGCAGATGTGGTCATCTTAGCACTGGAGAAGTGGAGATAGGTTGGGTCTCTGGGCCTTGCTGGTCAGTTAAATAGGCAAGCTTTAGGTTTAGGGAGAGACCTTGTCTTAAAATACAAGGTGGCTTTTCACCAAGCTGGTACTGAAATTTAAGAAGAAAACTCCCCCTAACCTTCAAAGCTGAAGCCCAAGTGAAGACATTGGAAGCCCAGAAGACAGTGTGGAAGGTATCCATCCATACATCACTCACCTTCCCCTTGGACGGCCCAGATACCATAGTCTCAAGAACATTCCTGAGAGAAACAAGCTTGTCCACTCTACCATAATCTGGTTCCTCCTGACCACTAAGTCTTTCATGAAGAAGCTAGAAGGCAACTCTGCTCACTGTAGTTGTCAAGACCAGAAGGCACAAGATCAAACAGACTGTAAATAAACTATAACATCAATGTGGCCAAAGTCTAAACACCCTTATCAGGCCTGATGGAAAGAAGGCTTACGTTTGCTTCCTGATTATGTTGCTTTGGATGCTGCCAATAAGATTGAGATTATATAAATTGAGTCCAGCTAGCTAATTTTAAATACATATTTTAAAATACATTAACCCCCTCCCACCCCCAAACCAAAAAACCTGATAAGGCTTCTAAGAAACATCTGAGTGACCTCTGGAGAAACACACACCACTTACCTACCTCCTATTCCCCAAAATGTAACATGTTATATCTTTAGTTTCCTAAGAATATGTTTTGGTTAGAGATGTTCTCTTTTAACAGCTTCTCTCTCTCTCTCTCTCTTTTTTTTTTTTTTTTTTTTTTTTTGGTTTTTTTGGTTTTTTGAGACAGGGTTTCTCTGTGGCTTTGGAGCCTGTCCTGGAACTAGCTCTTAACATTTTCTCTTAGAAGGGAAATATATCTTTATTATTTGGATTTTCTTGTGTGTGTGTTGTTACTGTTGTTTGCTTGTTTGTTTTGTTTTTGCCTGCATGTATGTGTATATACCAAATACATGCAGTGCCCATGGAGTCCAGAAAAGGGAACTGGGACTCTTGGAACTGGAGTTACAAGCAGCTGTGAACTGTCTGTGACTTCTGGGAATTGAACCCTGGTCCTCTGAAGAGCAACTAGTGCCCTTAACCATGGAGTCATCTCTCCAGCTTGTTTGATTGATTTTTATAGCTACTGTAGACCCTGTGGGTTACTGTATCCCATCCGTAGAATAGCTCTGAAGGATTATGTGTCTCTGCAGTTAGGACTGTGGAATGGGGCACACAGCTGGTCACTTGGGTGGGAGCTGCAGTGTGTTTGTGTTTTCCCTCTCTGTGTTTGAGCTCATTCATAGAACACTTTTGAAGTAGTAGATGTGTATTTTGATGTAAGGCCCTTTATCTGGTGCTCACTTACTTAGCCAGGAATTTATAGATTGTGAATCAATCTATTTAAATACATTTGAGCTGCCTCTGAGAGACTTACAGGGCATTGGGGTGAGCTACTCTCATGTTTAGCCTGAAGACTGCAGGCCAGCACTGTGTTTGCTAAATGAATGACATCACTGTTGAATATGCTCTTTTGTTAGGCTGGTGAGTTTTTTGGAGGCAAAAGCAGAAAGTTTACACCGAGGGGCTCATCATTATACAGGGGTAAGCTGTTCATTTTGTGAGACTGTAGACCCTACTTTCTGGAAACTTCTTAGCAGGGTCTCCCTAGTGGTATGATGTCTTGCTGAATGCCTGTGTTGTGTTATGTATTTAACTCTTTATGTCATGAGAGTTGTCAGTATATGGCATGAATTTAAGTCATCCCGAGTTCTTCCTGACTAGCTTTCCAGAATGCCTTCCTCATCTAGCTGGATTTGGTGGCACACGCTTTTAATTCCAGCACTGGGGAGACAGAGGCAAGCAGATCTTGATCTAAATAATGAGTTTCAGACTAGCCAAAGCCACATAACGAGATCATATCTCAAAAAATTATCCAAACTTCCCCACCCAAAATAACAACAACAACAAAAAACCAAAAATATCTTACATAAAATTCAGCTGATTAGAGAAATTAAACTTGTTTTTATTTTCTGTCTCTCTAAAGTTTTTAAAACTACAAGAACGAGTACTTAATAATGTGGTCATTTATTTGCTTGGAGATGAAGACCCCAGGGTGCGACACGTTGCTGCAGCATCGCTAACAAGGTGTTTACCAGTATTGATCCCTTTATTCCTTGGGTTAAAATATAAAGTATAAGAATGGGAAAGGTAGATGGAATTAAAAGACTATATAATTTGATGTTTTTGACTAATTCTAGTCCCTTTTAATTATTTGAAAGGTACTTACTAAAGTTATAATTTGAAAAAGAAATGTACTAGCCTTCTATTGTTTTCTTTGTCAAAATTTGGAGTTTAGAGACCAGCACTAAGAAGGGGAGTCCTACCTATTTCTGCCTCCTGAGTGTAATTACTGTCCACAGCTCTGGCTGCTGTGGTGGGCATAGGTTTGGGTTAGCCATCTGGAGAAAGGTATGGTGTTGGGTGAATTTCATGTACCTTCTGTATAGATCAGCTTTTCTTTCACGGCAGGCTTGTCCCAAAGCTGTTCTATAAATGTGACCAAGGACAGGCTGACCCAGTAGTGGCTGTAGCAAGAGATCAAAGCAGTGTCTACCTGAAACTCCTCATGCACGAGACGCAGCCACCATCACACTTCTCTGTCAGCACCATAACCAGGTACATTGCCCATAGCATCTTGACTTGTCAGCAAAGTGTGCTTCTCCTGGTGCCTGCTTTTCTGTTCTCTTTTCTTAAAATCACACACAGCCTTTGGAGGAGGCCATTGTTCATTAACAGGTTATTTATTTGATATCATTTGCATGGTTTAGTCTAACCGTAGTCACATAACAGTGATGTCCTCAGTCTTGCAATGAGTTCATAAAGTTCCTCATACTGACAGTTGTTTTTTGTTATTGTTGCAAATGTCACATGCCATCTGAAAACTTGTCCATGGAAAATTTTCACTTTTTTAGTGTCCCTGCTAATGGGTGGTCTGATAGCAAGGGTCAGACTGCTTCATGCAGTGATGATTCTCAAGCTGATGTTGCTAGAGCATGGGCAGGGTCCCTTGGCCACACACCTGCTGGGTAGGTTGGCAGATGGGGAAAGCTCCATTGAATGTGCAGGTTTCATCAGAAAACTAGTTTGCAGAGAAGATCACAGTAGTAGTAAGATGTGCTTGGAACTCTTGTCTTTTACATTCTTTTTTCAGACTGGATTTGCAGGATACCTTTCTTTTTGCTGATTTGAAACAACAAACAAACAAAAAACAAAAACTTGACCAAATGACTTCCAAACTCACATGGTAATTTGATAATTTCTTTTTTTCTGACTTGTAACTCAGCTCATCAAATTTTAAAGTCATTACTTCTAAATGACTATCATTTTTTTCTCATGGAAAAACCAACTTGAGAATAAAAAAAAAACGAAATATAACTAGTCAAACAAACAATAAACAATTAGCAGAACACTATAAAGAAAATGTGGTGCATCTGGTGAGGGAGAAGTCAGGCCTTTAAAAAAAAAAAAAAAAAAAAAAGATAAACTTAGTCCAGTCTTTTTGGGAGGACCTTTTGCACGTTAAGCAAGTACTCTGCTACTGAGCCATACTCCAGCCTCATTTTCAGCCTCCATTTTACTTTAAAGTCCATGTTGCTTTACCTATTTCTGGAAAAAAGTTTAATCATAAACTTTTAAATGTCATTTGATTCTCTGTATTTTCCTTACTAGAATCTATAGAGGTTATAGTTTACTACCAAGCATAACAGACGTCACTATGGAAAACAACCTCTCAAGAGTTGTTGCTGCAGTTTCTCATGGACTCATTACATCAACCACACGGGCGCTCACAGTAAGTCTCCTGCTCGGGCTTAGGGAGACTGCCTTGCATGCCTTTTATGGCCAAAGTAGGACAGTTCTGTGTGAGGGTCCTCTTCTTGGGGTGCTTGAGAAGGAAATTTACTTCTTTCAGCAGACTCCCAAATAATCCATACTCATTGTAAACTAATTCATCCTACCTAAAGAGTCATCAAATAGAAACTCTAAAACAGGT
Source organism: Ondatra zibethicus (assembly GCA_004026605.1). NCBI lineage: Eukaryota > Metazoa > Chordata > Mammalia > Rodentia > Cricetidae > Ondatra > Ondatra zibethicus. The sequence continues at coordinate 102,678 of PVIU01004962.1, read as the reverse complement.
CATGTGGGTATGTCAGCAGGTAAAGGCCTTTAAAGGCCTTTGGTTCTGAGCCTGATGACCCTAGGACACACACAGTAAAGGGAGAAAATGGACTCCCCAAAGTCCTTTGACCTCTCTATGTGCATGTGGCATAGGTATGCATGTTCTATCCCCCAAATAGAAATTTAAGAATTTAGAAACACCACAACCTGAATTAGTAATGTACCAGAAGTTTAGAATGCCTCTAGTATAATTGACTTTGACTTGGTAACTTATACTAAAGGAATAGATTAAAAATGCCAACTAAGTTTTTATTTTGTTTTAAGTCATGATGAAACTGGAAAAGAACTAATAGCTAAGAATCTAAGAATTATTACATTCCAGTTATAATAAATACTAACACAGTAATATGTTAGACACATGTTGATATTCTGCTTTGAAGAATTTAATGATATGACAAGATATTACCTGAGTTTTAGTACTGAATGAGAAAGGTAGAATATAAAACTCTTGGCAGTGCTGTTTGATACCAGGTTAGGAAAGTAATAGTCATATATGTACAGTCTTTACAAACTCAGATAAAGGACAAGCAGAGAATTACCAAGATGAATTTTCAGGATTGTGGTTAACTTTCATTTTCTTACTTGCAGTTTTCAAGTACTGATAAGTTTTTTTTTTAAATAATCAAGTGTGATTTTTATAATCAGAAAGCAGAATATGCAGAAGTAATGGTTCCTTTTCATTTATATGACTTGGACATTGTAGAAAGTTGAGATTCAGCCATCTTGCTAAATAAATGCCTTTCAAACCTAAATTTGTATAAGATATCATAAACTTCATTTTAATTGTTATCTGTACATATCAAGCAGTTCTCTGCTCTGGAGATTTATGTTAGTCAGCTTAAGCTGAAGTCTTGAGGGAGAAAGGGAGAAACTTCCAGGAAGACTTTGAGTGTAGCACAATTAAGAGTTCCTGGCAGTAGCTGCTAGCTGCCCTTTCTTGGGTTATAACAATAGTTTTACTAATAGATGTGTCTAGCTTTGTTGTTTAAAGCATGTCTGTATCCAGTGGTGGGACAGCTATCCTGTAGTTATTTACAGCTCTAGTCTGTATGCAGTGGTGGACAGCTATCCTGTAGTTATTACAGCTCTAGTCTGTATGCAGTGGTGGACAGCTATCCTGTAGTTATTACAGCTCTAGTTCTCATTTCATTTTGTTGAGTATAGGTCTGAGAGGTTAAGTTCAGTGTGCCTTTGGTGGTGTTTGCTGTGACTTTTCCATTCCTTTCTCCTGCAGTTTGGATGTTGTGAAGCCTTGTGTCTTCTTTCGGCAGCCTTTCCAGTTTGCACTTGGAGCTTAGGTTGGCATTGTGGGTATGTATGTTCCTCAGTGTACAATCAACCACCACACAGCACAGGCACAGCTGCTGGTACCCCTCCTCTTTTTTTTACTTCCCTCCCTTTCCTCCCCTTCCTTCCCCTCCTCTCCCTTGTCTTCCTTTCCCCTCCCCTTCCCTTCTTTTCTTTTTATGTTGGATCTGTTTGGCTTTTGTTTGAAAAATATATGATGGAATACATGTTTCTGCTGTATGAGGTATGTGAAATAAGTGAAGGAACTGTTGGGGACAGTGTAGCAGTTGTGACTCTAATGACTGTCAGGTGCTTGTGAGCATGTTTTAGGTTTGAGGGTGGGAATCTGTGAATTCATTTAAGGAATTTTGATATGCAGGTAAAAACTTTCTAATTTGGTTCGTTCAAAAATTACTAGGTAATAAAAGTCAATTATGTCTTAGCATCCAGAATTGTGATGAACTACAAGGGTGTGCTTTAGGAAATAGTGTACTACTTCTGTTTCAATACAAAAGAATTTCCCCAATATGTCACCAATTACCAGCTGGGAATCACTTAGAATTTTGTCAGCACCAATGAGTAAGCCTTCATTTGTGTGCTGACAACTGAGAAACTTTGGTGCTTCCCATCACGTCTGGAAGGAAATCTGCAGTGTCAGTTTGTAACAAAACAGTTGCTTGAAGTGATTGCTTTGTCACTTAGAGTGATTACTTCTGTTCTTTCCATGAATCCTGACTGAAAAATTACAGGTTCCAGTCATAGGTCCTACAGTAGACTTGACTTTTGAGCACTTTTGACATTGGAGTATAATCTGTTAAGTCAGAAAGGGAAGAAAGTTAAATCTTATCAGAATAAATATTCTAGTTATCTTGATGAAATCTACTGCATGATTTCATTTCTCAAGTGACTTTTATGGAGTCCTGATATACAGGAAGGGTGTTAGTTGGCTAGCAGTGGCTCACATCTCTAATCTCAGCACTTGGTAAGCAAAGGCAGGATGATTGACACAGTTTGCAGACCAGTATAGGCTACATAGTGTGTTCCAGGCCATAGGGACTACATAAATGAGAGTGAGACCTGGTCTTAAGAAACCCAAAGCACATCAATGAACAAAGTAAAAAGGTATAATGGATGTCTCGTGTACTTTTTTCATGGGGACATTAGAGAGTAAGACTAAATGCTTAAAAATTAGTGTTTGACTTTGGAAATGTCTACTTCCAGAGTGCCCCCACTGAGTGCCTCTGATGAGTCCAGGAAGAGCTGCACTGTTGGGATGGCCTCCATGATTCTCACCTTGCTTTCATCAGCTTGGTTCCCATTGGATCTCTCAGCCCATCAGGATGCCTTGATTTTGGCTGGAAACTTGCTTGCAGGTACTGGTAATAAGTGGAAATGGGTTCTCAGACTTAGTTGTGATTTGCTTGTGAGGGGTACACAGATTATAAGAACATAAGAGTTATTTGGGGGGTGGCTTAAGCCAGATTTTAGACATCTGTTTATGTGGATGTATATGAGGGGAGTTGTTAAGTGCTGAGTATTTTTAGAGCAGACTAGCACCTCAATTTTACTGCGTGTAAACTGATTTGAGTTTTGTTTTGAGTGCCTTGTGCCAGGCAGTGGCTTGGTCCAGGGACTATAATAGAAGAGCTGTATTCTCCAGGTAGTATAGATCGTCTGGGGATACATGCATACAAGCACAGAAACAGCAGAGCAACTATATACACTCTTCTTTGGTCAGATTTATAGGCAGATAGAAAAATATCAGGTGAAGTATTGCTATGTAAAGATTTGGAGAACTGAAAGATTATGTAATATTGAAGGAATATAAGTTACTGTGGCTATCACATGAGGACAGGGATAAGAATGGAGAATGTGGCCAGCCAGGTCAGAAACCATTGAATCTACTTGAGGGTAAAGTTCCAGTTCCCACTGAGAAGTAATTGACTTGTCCTGTTTGTCACTGGTGTATTTTATGGAAGGAACTAGGTGGATTGGTGTTATAGAAAATCTCTCAACTGACCTGAGTTTGGGTTGGAATTTGTAGGTCCGGGGTGTTCATGTTGAAGTTCTGGCAGAAGACTGAACCATGAGTGCAGTTTTGGAAGTAGAGAAAGGGGATGGAGAGAGCATAATGGGTGCAGCATCTTCAGACCTGATCTCCAACTGTATCATCAGTTGTGAGAATCACACCCAAAGCTGGAGACTAGTGGTGATGTTTTTGGAAAATTAGAGTTTGGGGTGCAAATAGCACTTTTATATGCGTTTAAGACATCTGTTTACATACAGAGCTCCAATAGTGTGTTAGCATAGATCAGTATGAGAAACCTAGGCCATAACTGCTTCCCATCCCACACATTGGAGGTGGAGTAATGTGTGTGCCTGTGTCACAGCCAGTGCCCCCAAGTCTCTGAGAAGTTCATGGACCTCTGAAGAAGAAGCCAATTCAGCATCTACCAGACAGGAAGAAGTTTGGCCTGCTCTGGGCGACCGGACACTGGTGCCCATGGTAGAACAGCTTTTCTCCCACCTGCTGAAGGTGATCAATATCTGTGCTCATGTCTTAGATGATGTGACTCCTGGACCAGCAATCAAGGTAACTTTTTCCTGGGCTTCCTGAACATCCACGTTAGCAGAATGTTCCTTTATTTCTTGCTATAAGTAAAGAAAACAGTGTATTCAGACATTGTATGTAACATAAAAGTGTAGTTATTTAGTACTCTTTTTTTTGGTTTCAGCCATAAAACTCAGACGTGATATTCTCCCTTAATCTCCTGGTTTCCTTCACTGCTTTCTCTTCCTCATCAGTGTACCAGCCTCCTTCCTTCTGCTCAGGCACTGACTTTTATGTCAAAATCTTTGGGCCTTTCTGGCAGGACTGTGTTCCTCCACTTGAGCCATCCATTCTTTAAATCTACTCTGTCTGGTTTCTGATGTCACCTTTCAAAGTAGGTCCTGCCATGGTTATTCATTTCAGTTTTGTAGGGACTTTTACCAGCTTTCCTGTTCTTCTCTGGGCTACTTTATACCCCGAGTGGTATGGCTTCTTGTATTTCTTCTAATATCCTGCACTGTCTGGTTCAGTTTTTCCTGTCCGATGTTAAAGGTGCCCTCCTGTGGATCATTCACTTTCTTTCTACTCTGTGGGATTCTCTGCCATAGAGGGAATTCTCCATGTCCATACCAGCCAGAGCATTAGTCACTGACCACATGTGACACTATGTTCTTGAAATGTGGCTTGTGTGTCTTGAGAACTGAGCTGACTAAATAGCCACTTATTGCTGATGTGCCCATTGTCAGGGGCTTCAGCTCTGCTGAGTTGCAGTTCAGCGTGCCTGCTCTCCTGGTGATGTTTCTGTGAGAAGTATTTTGCCAGTGTGTCAGACTCCTTAGCCAGACCCTGGCCATCTTACCTTCTTCCCTCTTTGTACCTACTCTCTCCCCTCACTTTGTACTTTGTCATGACAGAAACAGGAACCACCACAGCTTTATTTTAGGTCACTATTCTTTGCTTTTCCTGTTAAATACTTTAAAAATCTACATAAGGCTGGGTGGTAGTATTACATGCATTTAATTCCAGTACTTAGGAGAAACAGGTGGATCTGAGTTTGAGGCCAGCCTCATCTACAGATCTAGTTGTAGGACAGCCAGGGCTACACAGAGAAGATCCCTGCCTTGAAAAACCAAACCAACCAAACAAACAAAAACAACAACATAAGTACATCTACATGTACAGATCCATAAACATCCCTGTGACATTAGGTACATGTTCATTAATACATACCTCCTTTTTTCTGGGTTATGGTATAAACTGGTGTATCTCATTTAAAATATTACACTGGTCTGTCTATAGAAATTATATTATTGAGATAATTCACATTCCATAAAATTCAAGTGTACAATTCAGTTGTTTTTTTTTAAGATTTATTTATTATATATACAGTATATTGCCTGCATAGTCTTCTTCACACCAGATGAGGATGCCAGATCTCATTACAAGTGATTATGAGCCACTATGTGGTTCTGGGAATTGAACTCAGGACCTCTAGAAGAGCAGCCAGTGCTCTTAACCACTGAGCCATCTCTCCAGCCCCTCAGTTTTATTTTTTGAGCCTGAGTCTTACTCTGTAGGCCAACTGTCCTGGAACTTACTATATATCCCAGACTGGCCTCTGACTCATGTTGATTCTCTCAACTCAGCCACCCAATGCTAGGATTACAATGAGTCACCACCTGTTTTTTTTTATTTAATTATTATTATTTAAATCATGCCATGGAGTTGTACAGCCATCACTACAGTCAACCCTGTAGGTGACTCCAAAATCCTGCCATGCCCCTGGCTCTGGACAACCATTACTCTGCTTGTGCTTCTCCTGGACTGTCTTGCTGATGGTCTTGTACCCTTGGTGACTTTATAACAGGTTTTTTCCACCAAGAGCTTCTTCAGTGTGGTAGTCTCTCACCTGCCCTCTGCAGCCTTCCTGCCTCCTTCCATGCACTGTTTGACTACAGCCATTTGTCCTGATATTTTGTTAACTATTTATTTCTCACCATTCTAATAGCTGCAAACTCTAAGGTCAAGGCACTGACAGATTTGATCCTTGGTAAAGACTGGGTTTTTCATGGTAGATGGGGTAAAGGAACTCCTGGATTCTCTTTTCATAGGATCACTGATCCTGCTTATGAGGATCTGCCATCATGACTTCATCTCACTGAAGTCCCTTCCTCTATTAAAACTATCTCTGTGATTTTAACAGATGGATAGGGCAGGGACACAGACAGTGAGTAGGCTCTTTGCTGAGGCCAGGAAGGGAGTGAGGAACAGAGCAAAGACCTGATGTGCCAGCCTCTTACATGTTGTCTCTTCTCTCCTGTCCCAACTTTCCTCTTTGTGTGTAGGAGCATAATTGTTCCATATAGCCTTGGGGTTGCATATTGGAGAGCATGGGCCACATCTGGGCTGTTGACTTGTAGCTTTGCTGAGTTTCAGCTGTGATATTGAGCAGGTGGTTTTATTCCGAACCCTATTTCCTCACTTCAAAAAATGAAATTTCAAATGTTGAAATATCAAAGCACATATTGAAATGTGCTTGCTCATGTGATGGTTCACATAAAATGTCCTGATTGCCTGCTATTAAAGGGGACAGGTTTGGAGGTGCCAGTCACTTCAGGTTCTTTTAACTCCCTGGTGGTCCTCCCTTTTCCAACCCATTCTCAGTGCTGGTGTGAGGAAGTTCAGAGCCATACCTGCTATGTACAGTTGTATGGGTAGAAGTAGAATTATATCTACAGTATCTGAGCTCTGTAATAATAACTCAAAGTTTATGAAGTTGCCTGGGCTAGTACTTTCCAGTACAGAGTAGGACTGTGTATTAGTAGTTTTAGTTTAGTTTTTGCTTCCTGTATTGACTTTTTATCCTGTTATATTTTTGTTTTCTCTTTTAGGCAGCTTTACCTTCTCTAACAACCCCCCCTTCTCTAAGTCCTATTCGACGGAAAGGGAAGGAGAAAGAACCAGGAGAACAAGCTTCTGCTCCAATGAGTCCCAAGAAAGGTGGTGAGGCCAGCGCAGGTAGGAAGTAGTTTCATGTGGTGCAGAAGTGTATGTACCTTATCAGAATCTGGTCCATAGCAGTACTATCAGGGAAGGGTTCTCTGGGTGCTCATACGTGTCTGCATGATAAACTGTCACTTTACTCTGGAGGCAGCTTGCTATACCAAGGAATCTGCCTTGCTTTACTTTCTTCCTTCTCTTATTGCAGGGGAGGATTCTGAATTTTTAGTAAAGGAAAGAACAAAGATGGCTAGGAATAAATGAGGAGGTGGTAGTAAAAACAATGTGATGTGGGGAGGAATTATAAGGGAAATGGAGAATTTATGTTTGGGAGAAGTAACAAGACAGTGGGAGCCAGGTTTGATGTATCTTTAATCCATCCACTCTGAAGGCTGAGGCTTGAGGATTGAATTTGAGGCCTGTGTGACTTTTGAAGTGCTGGCTATGTAAAACAGAGAAGAGGGCAGAGACAAAAAGACACAATAGAGACGAAGTCATCTGATTTGGGAGGAGTCTAAAAAGCACAAAGGCTTCTGTACTTGGGGGGATATCAGGGCAAAAGGGCCAGAATTTTGACATAGTTAAAGTAACAGAATCCCTGTCTGTGCTCTTGTTGGGATGGGAAGCAGAGGGTGACATCTGTGTCCTGTGGGCTACCTGCTGTGCACATCCTCTCACAGCAGTCTCAGTATATGTATACTGAGAAACACTTTGTATGTAAGCCTCATATATGCCTTGGCTCAATACTTGTGATTTTTTTTTTTATGGTGAGAAAGTTTTAAATCTTCCCTGGTGATTTTCATGTATTTGATAAATTATTAACTTTGTAGCTATACAATAGTACCTTTTAAAGGTACTACTAGGTAAATGTTTTGTATTCTTTAACTATGAAATCTTAAGAGATGCTCCTTTCTAAGGATTGGCTATAGTAATGCTGGAGGATTTACCTGCTTAAAAGCTGGAGGCTTGAAAATATGGCTGATGGTCTCTCAAACCATTGAGAAGTTCTTAAACCTGGAGGAAACTGCTCTGCTTGGCACTTGGCACTTTAGAGATGTATATGCCCTTTATAGTTTTCAGAACATGTCCACATTACTTGATTAATTGCTTAATGGCCCCAGAAATCCTGAGGTTGACTGCAGCCATTCAGTCAACAGAGGAGAATGGCTGAAACCACACACAACTAACCAGCCTCGATGTTCTTATGTTCATCATTTTTTTTCGATTCTTTCACTCTCAGAATCTTGGTATTTTAGTCAATTATTCATTACCTCCCAGCACACATATTTCAAAGTTGGGGGGAAAGACCTGAATGTTTCAGCTAGACCATTTTGAAAAGTCATCACAATAATTGCTGTTAAATTTGAAGTTTTTTCCTTGGATCTAAAATTTTAAATTTTGGGATTTTGTTTGTTTGTTTTTTCTTTCTAAGCCTCTCGACAATCAGACACCTCAGGACCTGTCACAGCAAGTAAATCTTCTTCATTGGGGAGTTTCTACCATCTCCCTTCCTACCTCAAACTCCATGACGTCCTGAAAGCCACTCATGCCAACTATAAGGTATTGCCCCTGCTTATTTCTGAACATGTATTTCCAGTGGGATACATGTCCATGTAACCATGTCACACTTACATAGAAAGAAGCCCTGTGACATAAGACTTAAATTTTTCTTTCCATGTTTGTCTTCTAGCATGGTTTATGGTAGCTTAACAAATATTTAGGCTTTTTGTATTAGAGAAATGATCTCCTTTGGTCTCTGGATGTCGTTTGTTTATTGACTTCCCAAGAATACCTTGGGTTCAGAGACATTTCTCAAGGACTTCTGGTGCTCAGCACATAATCCTGTTTATAGGTAAGATGCATTACTGTCATGTCCTGAAGATACACAGCCTAGCCAAGTAGGTTTCATGTGCCCTCTCCCTCTGTGAGCCTCATAATAAAGTGCAACCTCCCAACACAAAGCAAAATTATAGTCTCAAGGGGGAAAAGCAGGTGTTCACTGCAGACTTTTAACCTGGGTATCTGCACAAGTATCTGTAGTCTGTTGGGTGTTTTCTATCAATGTAGACACTCCTTTGTCAGATGGCCCCTGATTCAGCTTTGCACTGGCTTCTGGATGATGGTGTCTGGGTTTGCATTCTTTTTTTTCTAATTATTCTAGCATTAATGAATAATTTTGTAGCTCTGCCCTTCTTGATTTTGAAATCCTTTCTTTATCAAATGCTAAAATCTCATGATTGCATAGTTTCATTTATGTTTTTGTTACACCAGTTGGTCACTCATCTATTAGCACATTTTTCCCCACTTAGTTCTACTATTAGCACATTTTTTAAATTTTTAATTGATTAATTTTGAGATTTGAGTCCTGTCTGTCTAACCTTGGCTTGACTAGCACTAGCCTCAAATCTCAGCAGAAAGCAGCTATAATTCCCCTTCCTTACAGTTTTTATATCCTCTCAAGAGTTAGGAATGATTGTTTCCTGCTTAAAGACTACATTTTCCAGCTTCCTTTATGAACTATGGAAGTCATTTCTGCTCTATAAGGTGCAGCATCCCACCTTCTTCTGTTAGGCACTTTAGCCATCCACACATAGGTGACAAAATATTCCCTTCCATGAATAAACATGGGAGAGAGACTAGACCTTTCTTTCTATCTTCTGTCTCTCTACAGCTGCTTTTATATAATCTAGCAGGTATAACTCTGGGATGATTGGGATCAACCTCAGTGTGCCAAGGGCAGGAAAGGACACCCACCCATCAATGAGACCTGATCCTAAGACCTAGAATAACACAATGATGTTATGTGGGATTAAGGGTCCAGTGAAGAATGAGCTGTACTCCAATCAGCAAAGAGATCCTTCTTTCCTCTGGGAGGAGGAGAATGGAAGCAGAGGAAGCAGAAGAAGAGTGAGTAGGCAGGGCATTCAGAGCTAAAATGAATGAAAGACAAGGTGAGAAGACACACAGCAAGGCAGAACAGCTAATCAAAATACACAAACTGAAGAGTTAAAGAAGATGAGCTGGATGGCCCATGGCCTATTAGTTCCCTTTCAGACGTCACCCATACTGTTTTTAGGGATTTGGGGTGTCAATCTTTTGGTAATGCCTTCAAGGCTGACATGGTTAATGAGGAGAGCAGCAATTAGAGTGCCTCAGAAGAGGGCCCATCCAAGGGCTACAATAAAGCAACAGTTGGCAAAGATCCAGAACCTAAGTCAGGAGGTAGTGACTGTACATCTTTGTGGGAAATGCAGAGACAAAGTTACATGAGGAAAACTAACTTTCTTTGTTTCTTTCTTTCATGGTTTTTCTAGACAGCATTTCTCTGTAGCTTTGGAGCTTGTTCTGGAACTCACTCTGCTTGGCTCAAATACAGTATTTTATAAGTAAAACAAAATTTTTAGTTCTAAACAATCCGATAATGTGAAATTTTAAAAACTGGGACTATTATCTTAAATTGCCTTGTCTAATATTTGAAAACATGACAATATGTATTTTGTTAACATCAAATTGTTATACCTATATTTCAAGATTATGTAATAAATGTAAATTTACATAGTATATAAATTATATTGTATATTAATTATATAGTATAGCAAATTATATATTGTCAGTCTGTGTGAAGATAATTTAATTCTGGAATTGTTTTGTTTTGTTTTGCTCTTTTGGTTTTTCGAGACAGGGTTTCTTAGTAGCTTTGGAGCCTGTCCTGGAACTAGCTCTTGTAGGCCAGGTTGGCCTTGAACTCACAGAGATCCACCTGCCTCTGCCTCCTAAGCTCCAGGATTAAAGGCATGTGTGCCACCAGGATAGGGGACTTTTAATGACCTCTATTTTACTAGGGTTATTGGTCTACTTAAATTATTTACCTAACCAGGTAAAACAAACAAAAAAAGCAAAATAAACACACAAAAAATTGTTTACCTAATTTTGATTTAACTTTGGTAAGTAGAACCTATCAAGAAAATTGTCCATTTCTTTAGATTTTCCAATTTTGTGGAGTACAGATTTTTAAATTATGATCTAATAATTTCTTGGGTTTCCCCCGTGTCTGTTATGTACCCTTTTTGTTTCTGATTTTGTCAGTTGGATATTCTCTCTCCATGTTTTAGTTTGGATAAGGATTTTTCTATCTTGTTGACTTTATCAAAGAGTCAACTCTTTTGTTTCATTGATTCTTTGTGGTGTTCTCTTTGTTTCTGTTTTATTGATTTCAACCCTTATTTTAATTATTTCTTGCCTTGTACTCCTCTTGGGTGCGCTTACTTCTTTTTGTTCTAGAGCTTCCAGGTGTGCTGTTAAGTTGCTATATGAGATCTCTCCAACATTTTTATGAAGGCACTTACTGCTATGAACTTTCCTCTTAGCACTGCTTTCATTGTGTCCCATGAATTTGGGTATGCTGTGTATTTATTTTCTTTGAATTCTATAAAGTCTTTAATTTCTTTATTTCTGTCTTGACCCAGCACTTGGAAGGCAGAAGCAGATGAATCTCTCAGAGATAGAGGGCAGCTTGGTCTACAGAGTGAGTTCAAGAACAGCCAGGACTACAGAGAAACCCTGCCTCAAAAAAACCAAAAAGATTTACTAATTTATTGTAAATTGTTAAAGATAATTAAGATATACAAGTTTATGGTCAATCATCATATAAATGATCAAATATTTAATGTGCTCAGAACATATTCGTAGTCATGCTAAGTAAAACTGAAATTAATTCATTTATAGGGACAAGCTTAGAGGTAAGAAACCAGTATGAGGTCTCCCAAATGGAGCTTTTTAGGTTAGCCTGTATCCAGGCTGAAGGTATGTACTTTGAAATGGAGAGTTTCGAACCCATCGTGAGGTTCAGGGTTAAGGTCAAAACAAGGGTCAATATCCAGCCTTGTAGAGTATCCTCATAGCCTCAAGTCAACCAATTGCTCCAAATGAGCCTCCAGAGTAGTCCAGCCTACTCTGTACAAAGTGAGTTCCAGGGCAGTCAGGACTATCACACAGAGAAACCCTGTGTAGAAAAAAAAATAAGAAGGAAGAAAGAAAGGAGAGAGACAGAGAGAGAGAGAGAGAGACCACAGAGCTAGTAGAAGGTTTTCAGGGCTTTGGCTGAACAAGTGGCAGGCCAGTGGAGAATTCCCAGAATAAGAATTCTCAGCCAAACTTTCTCGTAGCCAGTGAAAAGTCTCCAGTGCCTTTAAAGGAGACAGAAGAAAGCTACAGCGAGCTCCCAGATCTAACTAGGGTACCCTAGTTAATAGTGAGTTAATTCCCACTGATTACCTTGTCCTGGTATTTGGTATGTTGCATGTGTGTTCTGGTTGATTGCAATGTGGCCTCCCGCCTAGAACATCAGACTGTGTCAAGGCAAAACAGTTAAGATGAGAAAGAGAGGGTGGGGACAGTGGGGGAAAAAATTAAAAAAAAAAAAAAAAAGGCTGCCTGAGAGATAGGTGGCCCTGCCTGGGAAAGTATGAGAGCCAGGAAGGTTTGTCCCTAAGTGACTTGAAGGGGTAGTGAGCTCAGAGTTCCCCTCACAGGTCTTCAGCAAGGAAGATGAAAGGTGGAAAGAAAGAGGCTTAGTCTGACCTTAGGCAAGACCATGGGGGGGGGGCACTTTTGTTACCCAAATGTGCGGATGGCCAAAATGCCTACAGAAGAAGATGGGATGCAGCCTCTTATTAGGGCAGAAGTGACTTGTGTAGTCCTCATGAGAAACTGGGAAGTGTAGTCTTTCAGCAGGAATCTGTTAAGACCCACTCTCATTTTCCTGTTCCATGTATGTCTTCTGACTTTGCCCAGTATTCTCTTACATCATAGGTGGTTAGGTTCAAGTTCAGTGGGCAGATTTTTTTCTGTTGTAATGTTTTGTTACTGGTTCTTTGCAGAAGCAGATCCCCTCATCTGAGTCTATAGAAATAGGAGAATTGATATATATTACAATTAAGCTAAAGTGTTTAGAATTTTAGTCACCCTAAGACTGATTTGACTACATGTGAAATTGACAGTGACCAGACACCCCTGGGATGGTGAGAGTATAGGTCAGCATTGCAGAAGCATCTCCCCGCAGCAGACAACATTTGTGTCTTTGTTGTAGATAACCAGACTTCGGTGGTGCCAGTAACCGTGTGCTCTCTCCTTCCACCTTGCCAAGGTCACCTTAGATCTTCAGAACAGCACTGAAAAGTTTGGGGGGTTCCTGCGCTCTGCCTTGGACGTCCTCTCTCAGATTCTAGAGCTGGCAACACTGCAGGACATTGGAAAGGTTTGTGTCTGGTCTGTTTTTCTTTGACCTGGGTCAGAGTACCTCAGATGATACCTAGTCATGTGTTGTAGGCACACATTTACAGCTACAGCAGCTAGGGAGACTGCATCCCATTTTTTTCCCCAGTACTGCAGTGTGTGGGGGCAGTTCTATTCGGTCTGTTACCAGTGTGTCAGCTCCGATTACCACATTTTTCATTTAAGGGTTTTCCTTATACCTCATTTAGTCTAGAATGTGTTGAAAATGTGCTCACAGGATCCTTATTTTCTCCTTTGACCTTTTTAAACAGAAAGGGACAAAGCCAGATTAGCAAGGGTGCCGACTGGCTCCATCCATAGCTCAGAAAATAGAAGATCTGGGTTCATGTACTATAGTTTTGAGTATAGTGGTCTTTCTCCAGCCCATATGCTCACACCTATATCCTTCCAGTGCTAAAGCTTTTGCTTGATCTCCACCAACACATCTCATTTCTACAACACTCCATGGTAAGTCAACCAGCCATCTTCAGCTTGTATCTCCACGTGAAATACAGTGTTGTTGTCCCAGGCCCTGCCAACTACACATGTCGAAATTCATTCATGCTAATATTCCTTGTATGAAATGGTACTGAACTTTGAAAGCCTGCCCACATCTGTGCAAAAGACTAAATTTCTAGAAATGACTTATAGCACCATGTACATAGTTGTGTATTGTTTAGGAAATGGTGATAAGGAAAGAAGCCTGCAGAAGTCCATTATAGACACTCTGAATCCTGTTTTTCTATCCCACTTGGTTTTTTTTTCCTTTGACCCATTCTATTAGGCAACAGACTGTTTTACAATTTTGTCTCTTCATTGCCTAAAGTAGTGCCTAAAGCTAGTAACATTTAGTGAACATTTGTTTAGTGAACAGATCTTCTTATCAGTTCGAAAGTTGTTTTTGGTAGTCACACCTGGTAAGTTGTGATATAATGGTACATACCTATGGTCCCACCAGAGGCTGGTACTTGGGAAACTGTGGCAGAAGTTCAAAGACCACCCATTATCAAAAACACATGAACAAGGAGAATCGATTTGAGTGTCTCATATACCTTATAACCTTCCTCCTAATATGAGAAGTCCCTGTCATAATTCCATGACATTGACAAATAGCTCTCATTTCCCACTGACAAGTAGATCTTGTTATTCCACACTAATTTTATACATAACTGAAATGTATTATGTGTGAGTTTTGCTTGCATTATGTATAATATACTTTTCCCCACATAACTCCTTACTGATCTGTGTTGTGTTTCCTCCGATTTCTCCTAGCTGATGCTAGTTTTGAGTGATTTTATTATGATGAGCCTTGATGTGATTTTCCCTTTAGCTCTGTTTCTTGTACCTTGGATTTGTTGAGTTTCTTGGATCTGGGGCTTTGTAGTTTTCCAGTTTAGAAAAATTGGAGCTATTTCCTGAAATATTTTTGTACCCTTTCCCTCACTCTATCTCTTAAGGGTCTTTTAATTACCTTCTAAAAACCTGTATTTGGTTGCTTAAAATTGCCCTTACCTTATTGTTACTCTTTTCAGGATTTGGGTTTTGTTTTTCTATATTAATTTTTATCATTTTTAATCATGTGTATATATGTGTCTGTGTGGGTATGTGCATGTGAGTGCAGGTATTAGCAGAATTCAGTAAAGGACACCAGAACCCCTGAAGCTGAGTTGTAGGCGCTTGTGAGCCACCTAATGTGGGTGCTGGGAGCCATCAGGTTCTTTGCAAGACAGTATTCACTCATAACTGCATTTCCAGCCCCTCTTTTTAGGTTTGTTTGTTTTTAATTACTTTTATCTACTTTTTCTTTCATAGTTTCTCTAAGCTTTTCTTTCCCATCTGCTTTACTATAAAATCCCATCCATTGTGTCTTTCCTCATTAAGTCTTTATCACTAGAAGTCTGATTTATATCTCCTTAAATATCCTGTCTTTATTTAACCCAAAAATTATTTATTCAGAGTGTGTGTGTGTGTGTGTGTGAGAGAGAGAGAGAGAGGCCATCCACTGGTGTGTGGCAAATCAAATAGGGTCTATGCTCTTAAAGAAAACAGATTATCCTTCCTTCAGAAGCCATCAACTATCTATAGCTCCTCAGCTAGGCCGGGCTTATGAACCTCTTTCCACCTCCCACTGGAATGCTAACTAGTCTGATCGTCTGGGAGTTCACATTGCAGCAGTTCATGTTGATTCGCTCTTTGACTCATGGTTCTCATAAGCTTTTTCTATCCCTTGTTCTGAGGTGGACCCTGAACCTTGGGAAGGGTATGTAATATAGATGTCCCATTTGTGCCTGAACTTCATTTTTAAATAAAGTTGTAATTAATAACTGATTTAATATACTTTGCTAAATTTACTAAATTAGATAGATAGATAGATAGATAGATAGATAGATAGATAGATAGATAGACAGACAGACAGACAGACAGACACACACACACACACACACACTAAAATTTTCTCAATACTAGGTTTTTGGCTAATTGATTATGTTTATTTTTGTTATTGATTGAGTTTTCCTGTTTCCTTGCCTGCTTGCTAGTCTTAGACTAGATGCCTGACATTTTGAGGTTTTCTGTTGAGTGCTGGGTGTTTTTTATTCTGTCGTCTTCAGCCATCTTATGGGATCTAGTGCTGTTAGATGAAACCAGCTGCTCTTCCTGGTCTTGCTTTTACAATTTGTCAGATGGGTTGCTGTGGTACCTGAACTGGGGTTCATTATTTATTCTCTTCTCCTAAAGGAAGTCAGACCTAACTGAACATTTTACCCAGTGCTTGTCTGTTGGCGAGATTAAGACTGTTCCCAGCCTGTGTGAGTGTCCAGTGCTGCTCCTTCAGTTCTTCTGATGATTGTTTCTCAGGCCTTGGCTTTGGGAGCTTCCTTATTGTCTTTGGAGTACTCCCTCCCAAGATCTTCAGAGATCTCTGGATGCCTTGTCTTCTTGGTACCATATCCTGTGAGATGCAGTGTTCTTGGGGTCTTTGGACTCACTACTCGCGCCCCCATCCTCCAGCTTGGCTTCTGTCCCCTTGTTGTATCACAGCCTGGGAATACTCTTAAGATACTTATCTAGGAAAATCCTAGGGCCTTGCTAGTGTTTCACCTTTCATGATCACTGATATTTGTGGCCTAATGTCCTGTGTCTGAGGAATGTGGTGTCAAAGCTGGAGTCTTTAAAATACATTTTGGGTCATTTCAGGCAGAGGAGGGTAAATGCAGAAATGGAAATCTCTCAATATTACATTGTGATGTCTGTGCTAGTGAGCTGGTTCCCTACAACTGTGGATCTCCCAGAAGGCCAGCAATTGCATTCTTTATATTTGTAGCATCTAGTATCGTTTCAATGGTGCACTGAGTATTGTGTGTAGGCTTCAGTGAGTCTGATTGGCAGTGACTCTCACAGTGCCTTAAGCATTCTGTTCAGCTGATTACATTTAGGGCTCTACAAATGCAAGGCTTCTGACTCCTTTGTGCCTGCCCTGAAAATAGGATGGATATAGATACTTGATTAGTTACTGAATGATTGAGTGACAGATTTGGTGAATAAATGTACAAGAAAGCAATTTTAATATAATTGTAAATACAAGAGATTGATTTAAAATATTACTCTGATTATCTTTCTCTGACATTTATACAATTTATATGGAGATTGTCTTGTTCCCAGTTGGCAACAGTAATAGATCACCTGTGAGTCACTTAATGCTGTATTCTTCCTTTCAGTGTGTTGAAGAGATCCTTGGATACCTGAAATCCTGCTTTAGTCGAGAACCGATGATGGCAACTGTCTGTGTTCAGCAGGTGAGTATCATTTCCTGTCCTTTGGGATTTGGGCTAACTCTTCCAGGTAAAGCAACAAAACTTAGTTCATTTTTAGAAGCTGGTGCTTATTGTGTGGTATTAGGAAGGGTTGGGTGTCACTTGCTGTCATTCTTGCTTGCTCTATGATTGGGACTGAGGGGGCAGAGGGCATCAAAAAGCAGCACTGGTCCTCACTGCTTTGCCTTTGTTTGCTACCCCATCCCAGTGGACCTGTATCTAAAATGTTCTTTTTACTTAGAATTATAGAGAATCTCAGGCACAGTGGCACCACATGGTGGGAATCTTCTGACGTACAGGGATTTACAACAAAACTTTCCATCATATATTTCTGCTGGATTTGCTACTGGGGAAGGAAAGTCTTAAAGGGTGTTTACTTTGTTTTTGTTTTGTTTTACTTTCTTCATTTTATTAGTGGGACTGAGGATTGAACCTGGTCTTATATATTCCAGGAAAGTACTCTGTCACTGAGACTTTTTAAATTTTGAAACGTGATCTTACTAAGTTGCCCAGGCTCACCTGGAACTTGCAACTTACCATTTCAGTCATGTCCATCCTAACCTCTGTCCATCAGATGGGATTACAGATAGCCCTGTTCTGCTCATCTTCATAAATCTATATTAAGTAAAATATTGTTGTTTCAATTTTTTCATTCTAGCTATTGAAGACTCTCTTTGGGACAAACTTGGCCTCACAGTTTGATGGCTTGGCTTCCAACCCCAGCAAGTCTCAATGCCGAGCACAGCGTCTTGGCTCTTCCAGTGTGAGACCAGGCTTATATCACTACTGCTTCATGGCACCGTACACGCACTTCACGCAGGCCTTGGCTGATGCCAGCCTGAGGAACATGGTGCAAGCGGAGCAGGAGCCTGATGCCTCGGGGTAATAGTTATGGTGCAAATCTGTCATTGATGACGCAGAGATGAGTAATGTATAGCCCTGCCTTGAAGGCTCCTGGCTGAGCTATGTTGTAGTCTGCCATCTAGAGGTGGCAGGCTGGAGAGAAGAAACCCAAGCTGGCTAGAAGTGGATCACGCAGTGTCCTCACCTGTTGAAAGCATTTGGTGCTTGTGAATGACGGACATTCTTTATAGTAAGGTGCCATGTGTCGGTGGTTTGTTGTATGACACAAAAGACTGCCTTCAAAATGGTATAGTGGTACTAGTGTTTAGAGGTATTGAAGGTCACAGAAAAACCTGGGGTGTGTTATTTTTGATTTCTACATGAATTTATTTTAATCTTTTTAATGCTGGAAATATGGAAGTCCCGCCCACCCTTCCTTCTTCCTTTCAGGGCCTCATATGCTGGTCGTGTATTTTACCACTGAGCCCCATTATAGCCCTAATTTGAGATGCTATTCTGTGTAGTAATGGTAATAGAATCCTTACTTTCCTTTTTATGATGATCAGGCAATGTTGGGATCAAAGAAATACTCTATTCTGGACTTTATCTTGATGCTTATGTGTGTACCCATAGTTCCTGTTTTGCTGTCTTTTCAAACATTTTATGACATGGGTATCTCTCTATGTTGCTTAGGCTGATGTTGAACTTGTGGGCTCCATCAGTCTTCCCCCAAGAAAACCAAGTGATATACATAAATTACTTATCTTCCAGACAGCTATCACCTTTCTCTTAAGCCCTCTTAGAGAGTAGACTGGGGAGTGAGTTTCCTGTAACAGCAAACATGGGTTTGCATTTGCATTGCTTCTGCAGATACAGCATAGATGTTGCACATCTGCACTCTCAGATGAGTCCTGTTATCTCCATCGCATGCAGCCCTTATACCCAATGTCTTTTCTAAGTCTCAATTTTGACATGTTTTGATTTTTTGACCATGAAGTTGAACTGATGGATGGCTGAGTACAGAAGAGATTATTAAAAGGTATTTGTTGTTTCTGCTTTTGGTCATTTTGCAGGTGGTTTGATGTACTCCAGAAAGTATCTGCCCAACTGAAGACGAACCTCACAAGCGTCACAAAGAACCGTGCAGATAAGGTGAATGGCACTGCAGCTAGAGGTGGCATGTGGGCCATGCCACAGGGATGCAAATGGAGCTCAGCACTTTCTAGATTGGTTGCCAGAAGCTTTTAATTGCAACCATGGTTTCTTTCATTTTTTTCCTATAGAATGCTATTCACAATCACATTAGATTATTTGAGCCTCTTGTTATAAAAGCTCTGAAGCAGTACACCACGACGACATCTGTACAGTTGCAGAAGCAGGTTTTGGATTTGCTTGCACAACTGGTTCAGCTACGAGTCAATTACTGTCTGCTGGATTCAGATCAGGTTTGTCTCTCTGTCTGATAGTCACCATACCTAGCTGAATACAAATTACCCTGAAGACACTGTCCCAAGTCTGTACCATGTTCCAGTTGTGTTAGGCTTTAGAAATTTCCGTATGTTTTCCACATCTGTATACCTACTCACAACTCCAAAACAAGGTGTTTTGTTTTTTTTAATTTGTAAGATATAATTTAAGATTTATTCTGGTAGGATGGCATTTATACAAAATTTATAATTCTTAAAAACTGGTGATCTTCAGTTAGTACTGGTGGTGCTTGTCTTTAATCCCAGCACTTGGGAGGCAGAGGCAGGTGGATCTCTGAGTTCAAGACCAGCCTGGTGTACGGAGTGAGTTACAGGATAGCCAGGGCTATACAGAGAAACCCTGTCTCAAAAAACAATAAATAAAAATAAAAATGGGTTATTATTTTGATCAGAGAAGCTTACTTTTTCAGTGGGCAACAGTCAAATAAATGAGTGGTTGTTGAGTGCTCAGCCCTGAATGGGACATCTATTTCAAGCCTCTTCTCTAAGGCTCAGGGAACACTGCAGAATGAGTAGGGTGGGGAGTGGAGGGAGGGAGGATGTTGTGAAGTGCTGTCTTCTGGACCTGACAGAGCTGCTGAGGTCATGAACTCACAGCAGCTGTGATCACCTGCACAAGATCGCACCAGTCAGCACCCAGCATGACTGGGACTGGGGCTGAGAGGCCTACCCTAGCTGAAAACTGTTGACAGTTGATGGCTGCAGGGGGAGGGGTTGCCATTTTTCTTAGTGGTAGGGCAGCACTAGTTATACTCAGTGTACCACCATGCCTTGCCTACCAGTCATAGTTACTATACAAATTCTCTTCAGGGAAACCTATTTCCATGCCTTTTCCGAGAAGAAATTGTCTTTAGGTTGTTAAAAATTGACCATCGTCTTTGTGCTGTGAGTTTCTTCTAGGGTGATGAAATCTCATAGAAAATGAGTCACATAGACCGGCTCTTCAGCCCAGCAGCTACTCTTTCTGCCCCAATTGTTCTTTTTCACTCTAGACGTGCATAAGAGCTATCCATAATAACCAGTCCACAGGCTCAATGTTATGCTGTCTTTGAAATTTCCTCCATCAAAGAAGTTAGACCATTACTTTTTAATTTAGACTCAACCAACTTCTTAGGACATGAGCAAAAAGCCGGCAGATACTTTACTAAAATATCTCAGTAAGGACCTCAAGTCTATTAGGTAAAAAAGATCTTGTTTCTTTCTGAAACCTCAAGAGCCAGGCATTATTCTCAACATTCTGCATTATTCTTGCCACTACTAGAACTACTACTAGTTCTGCTAGAGCTGCCCATTAAGCTCTGCTTACGGTATGTAACCAACCACTTTCCTAGTCCAGAGTTCCAAAGTCTTTCCACATTCCTCCGAAAACAACAGTGGGGTTCTTTACAATACCTCACTTTCGTAGGAAGTTCTGAATTAGTTACTTTTTACTGCTTTAATATAAAATACAGGACCAAAAGAAATATATGGAAGAAAACTTACTTTGCCTTATGGTTTCAGAGGGATTAGAGTCAGTCCATCATGAGGACTGGAGAGATGGCTCAGCAGTTAAGGGAACTTGCTGTTTTTCTAAAAGACCCAGATTTGTTTTCCTGGCACTCACATGGCAGGAACTCTTTTGTAACTCCAGTTCTGGGGAATCTGACACCCTCTGTCTTCTTTAGGCAAAACCTTAACACATAATATCCAAAATAAATAAGTCTATCATGGCAAAGAGGCATGGCCACAGACATCTGGAGCAGGAAGTTGAGAGCTCACATCTCCATCCACATTCAAGAAGCAAAGAGAATGAACTAGAAATAGGGTGAAGCAATAAACTTTCAAAGCCTGTACCCAGTGACATACTTTCTTCAGCAGGGCTTTACCTCCCAGACACTATCAGCAGGGGACCTTTTACATCTGAGCCTATGAAGGAAATTTCTTATTCAAGCCACCATAGTGTGCTTCCTTCATTCCCATACCCTGATAACCTATTCTTCAGTTGTCCTCTATGTGGACTGTAGAGGAAACAGGCTTGGGGCTGTACCTGGAGGATAGATAGGATTGCAGTCTCCAGAACACTGATGGGTGCATCTTAGGTAGGACACCTATAAGAATACAGCCTACCTCTCTTCTCACTTTCCTACTTCCTACTCAGCATAGATAAAAATTGTCTCCATTTGAGCTATCCATCATAGATAGAAAATTAATTCACTAGTAGATATGTTAGGTAGACTTGGCTGTCTTACCAGAGAATTTCTGTTGTTATTCTATCTAGAGTGTTTCCTCTAAAACAGAAAGGTATTTTTTTTTTCTTCCTAAAATTGCTGCCTGTTACTTAACATTGAAAACGCTCAGGACTTCCAGATTTTTGTGTGCTGTGCCCATGTCTGAATGTATGTCCTTCATTCTGGGCCCGAGCCTCATACCAGCAAAGCTTTTCTACCCAACCACTGGTGATAGTCTGGTTTTCTTACCATGAACTCTGGCCTCCTGTTTGTTCTAGTGACTTTCATCAGTGGGTCCTGTAGAGGGATAATGCAGAAAATTGAGGCACAAACTCAGTTCAGATACTAATTTACCAAGCATTTACTGAATGTCTATGCATGCCCCAGAACTGCAAAGCAATAGGTATAAATTCTGTTGTTCATCTGTGAGAGTTTCTTCTAGGGTGATGAAATCTCATAGAAAATGAGAGTCACATAGCCCTGCTCTTCAGCCCAGATACTGTCTCTGTTCCTAGGGTTGGCTTTTCCTCCTGGCTCCTCTAGTGTCTGTCACAGACAGCATCTAGGCATTGTGCACTGCAGGACTCATGCTGTTAGATCACCACTCTCTGGAAGCAGTATTCAGATGTGATTATGAGTAATAGCTGGAATTTATTATTTTCCCAGTGAGGATTCAACTCTGTATTTAGTCACTTTGCTTTGTGAAACAGAGTTCTATTGTGTAGCCCAGACTGACCTCAAACTTTGATCTGCTGGCCTTAGTTCCCCTTTTGCTGGGATTACAGGCCTATACCAACCTGCCTGCCCTGACCAGTTCCTGAAGGCATGTCTGGAGGTGTTCTGCAGCTACCTGACTTCAGAGTAGCTTTGAGAAGGTGGTTATAAACAAGCTAATCCTACTGTGTATGTGCTTGCGAATAGATCACAGATCAGTAGAAAAAAAGATACCTGGCTTTTATGTTGTAAGCCTGTGACTGATGGCAGCTTTTCTTTCCCTGATGTAGGTGTTCATCGGTTTTGTGCTGAAGCAGTTTGAGTACATTGAAGTGGGCCAGTTCAGGTACTGCTACTGTTTAGTTACTTCAGTTATTGTCCTTGTTATCTAACACTTGTAATCCTAAGTCTGTATAGTACTGCTGGTTTCCAATGGAGGTCTGATTTACATGTTTTCCACTTTTACTCCACTAAACACTTGATGAAAACCTTTCTCAAGATGTGCTTAGAAACAGTTGTGCATCTGTTCATTAGTGTGTTCTCATTTAACATTCAGAGTGTATGTTTATGGTGACAGGTCACTAAGTGGGCGTTTTCTTACCCAGTGGAACCCTGTTCCCTAACTTTAGAGGGAACAATTTTAGGCCATGGTTTAGTAAAGGAAGTGATTGTAAACTTTAGTTATTTTAACTGCACTTTTCCTTGCTAGACATTAAAGCTTTAATAATCTACCAGTACATGTAACAGATTTGTAATTTTGTAACAGATTTGTAATTTTTGAAAATTACAGTTCTTAATAAATAGTTTGTAAAGCACAGCACTGGAGAGTGTTGTGAGAGTTCCCGGGATTTAGAGACCCAGGTCTTGTTCTGATTATGACACCCTGACTCTGTTGTTTTGATCAGGGAACATTTTCCCTTGGTGTCTGAATTTCTTTAAGAGAGGAAAGAAAATGAAGTGCTAGGACGATCTTACTTGCTGGCATCCAGTGTTTAAGGTGCCTCTCCTGCTGCAGCTCCACTGTCCTAACCATTAGACTGTTCCCGTGAGCAGAGGCAGGAAACCCAATGGTGTGGGTGGGATTGAACGAGGTTGTAGAGTCTGCTTTACCCTAGTACTTTCTCCTGAGGTTGAATCTTGACCTATGTTATGCTGTGTATGCATATCTTTATCTTAGTTTTTAAAAAGAAATGTCTAAATGGATGTTTTTGTTTCTAGGGAATCAGAGGCAATTATTCCAAATATATTTTTCTTCCTGGTTTTATTGTCTTATGAGCGCTACCATTCAAAACAAATCATTGGAATTCCTAAAATCATCCAGCTATGTGATGGCATCATGGCTAGTGGAAGGAAGGCTGTTACACATGGTAATGGGATACATGTTTGTTTGTTGTCCTTGGTCTCACCTCTACCCACTTTTAACTGAATCACAGCTCTGCACTGCATGTGCTGTGTATATGTATGGGGGCTCGTGCATGCATGCACATAGGTTAGAGCTGTTTGAGAAGGGAAAAAAAGCACATTACTTATTCACAAAAATTTGTAAACTACTTGGGGGAGATAAAAAATTGTGAAATATATAAAAAAGTGAAAATATAAAAATAGTGACATGATTAAGATACAGATAGATTCTGATAAATATCTCTGTTTATGAAACAAAATTTTAATTTTGTCATTTGTATTTGCTTTGTTCTTTTTCAGAGGGAGGGCATAGGCTCAAATCTGGGGTCTTACATGAACAAAGTATTTTAATTTTGATCACACCCCTAGACTTAGAAGAATTTTAAATCTAGCTTGTCATAAATCAAATTTTGACTCTTTTTTTTTTTTTGATACAAGTTCTCATGTATCCCATGCTGACTTGAATTCACTATGAAATCCAGGATGGACCTAGAACTCCTGATTCTACTTCTACCTCCTGAGTGCTGGGATTATAGGCATGATTACTATTCCCGGTTTGTAAAGTGTAGGGATTGAACCCAGGACTTCGTGCACGCTACTCAAAACTTTCTACAAATGACCTGCATTCACAACTCAAATTCTGAATCCATCCATCCATCCGTCCTTCCTTCCTTCCTTTCTTTTTTTGTTCTTTTGAGACAGGATTTCTCTATGTAACAGCCCTGTCTGTCCTGGAACTCACTCTGTAGATCAGGGTGGCCTTGAACGCGCAAAGATCTGCCTGTCTCTGCCTCCTATGTGATGGAATTAAAGATATATGCCACCAAGCCTAGCTATAAACTCTGATTTCTTTTTTTACTGGTTTTGGTGTTGTAGTTGAACATTTCCTTGGGGAAAACAAAACCTTGGGGTTTTCTGTTTTGCCACATTATATTTTAGAAGATAAGCTATTCAATGTTTAATAAACCACACTTTGAATTTTATATCCATCTATATTTTGTAAGCATGCTGCATGAAAGTAAAAGGCTAATCAATTAGAACTATGGGGAAGCTAAAATTTTCTTTTTGCACGTTGGTTTTTAAGCCCTGCACTTCAAGTTGATGCCATGGCTGCCTGATTATTTTGCTGAAGCTTAAGTATGAACCTTTAGCTGATAAAGTAGGTGTGGTATGTTATTTTAAGAATGTTCTGTAGCTGTATGATGGTGTACGCCTCTGTTAATGGCCTTCCTGAGGTGTAGGCAGGATGACCATGAGTTGCAGCCAGCCTGGGCTGTTCAGCCAGGTCCTGACTTGTACATCAGCAGCAATGACCAAAAAGAATGTGTCGTGATTCTTCCTTAGAACTTTTAACTCCAGTCTTCCAGCCTTTCCCTGTTGGATTCTCCCTACTCCTTTGCTAAGAGTTTAGAACTGTGCCTCTCAACCTTCTGAGTGACCCTTTAATACAGTTCTTCATGTTGTAGTGACCCCAACCACAAAATTATTTTAGTTACTACTTCATAACTGTAATGTTGCTGTTGATATGAAATGTAATGTAAATATCTGATATGCAGGATATTTGATAAGCAACCCCTATGAAAGGACCATTCAATGCCCCCCCCCTCCAAGAGGTTGAGACCACAGGTTGAGAACTGCTGGTCTAGAAGCTTCTGAACTTTGGTATAGATGCATTCTAAGAACTTTGCAGACTCCACCTAACCTCTATAGGGGAGCCTAAACTGACCAGAGGCATTGATCATCCCTCTCAGTCTTTATAAACTATCAACTTTGCCTTTCATGCTCCATCCGAGCACAGACCGTGAAATGATGATAGATGGTTTAGTTGATTACAGTCAAATACACAGACTGAAGCAGGAGAGATGGCTCAGTGGTTAAGAGTACTGGTTTCTCTTTCAGAGGACTTGGGTTCAGTTCCAAGCACCCATATGATGACTTACGATGTCCAGTTCTAGGGGATCAGATACCTTCTTCTGGCTTCTGAGGACACTTGTATATATGTGTTGAAAAAAATAATAAAGTAAAAATTAGGAACTAGAGAGATGACGCAGCAGTTAAAGAGTACTGGCTGCTCTTGGGATTAGTTTCAAGTACCCACATAGTGGTTCACAATGATCTGTAAGTCCAGTTCCAGGAGATCAGACACTTTGTTCTGGATTTCTCAAGGCACTGAATACATGTGGTACACAAACATACATTTAGGTAAAACACCAACACACTTAAAAAAAATACATGGACGTAAGGTTTCCTGAACTTGTAGTGTCATTGCACTGAGAATTAGTGGCAGTCAGCCATTTTACTTCATGCTAGGATGCTTGTTCATCTGGAGGAAGTTCAGTAAGCAAGTAAAAGCAAGGATGTTACATGGCACTGAGGGTCTGAATATATATATATATATATTCTTACCATAGACCACCAGAATGTGTGTGTATACAGTGTATGTTTGCATGTATATGTGTACATGCGTATTCGTATCACTAAGTGTTTGTGCATATGTCACAGATGGTCAGGGTGTTACCAAAATTCAGAATGTATGTATGCATTTCAGTAGGTATCAGTGTGCTGTGTACCAATTAAAGCCATTTCTATTATTGTTGTTTTCCTATGTGATACTGTTAAACCAATTAATTTCATTTGACTCCTATTTTGGACAAAGATAAGTAAGACCTGAAAAAAAAAATCTTGATTTAATGAGTCAGTTTTTAAACAGTATAATAAATCTAATACCTTGACTTATAATATATTATGTAACCGAAGTGATATTTCATTTGTATTTAAATAAATAAAGTTTGCCTGAAGTTCAGAGAGTGAAACGGCTGCACTGGTCAGCCTTATAGACCAGGCAGTGGTGACACACACCTTTAATCACAGTAGCTACACTAGTTTGCCATAGGAACTGGGCAGTAGTGGTGCACACCTTTAATCCCAGCGGTAGAGAGGAATAGAGAGAGGAGACAGCTCTCACTCACAGTCACATTCTGAGATTCCTGAAGGCAGGATAATCATTTCAGACTGAGGTAGAAGTAAGAGTCAGTGGCTGGCTGTTTTGCTTTGGTTTGGTTTGGTTTGGTTTGGTTTGGTTTGGTTTGGTTTGGTTTGGTTTTTTTGAGACAGGGTTTCTCTGTAGCTTTGGAGCCTGTCCTGTCTCTTATAGACTAGGCTGGCCTCGAATTTACAGAGATCTGCCTGCCTCTGCTCCTGACTGCTGGGGTTAAAGGCATGTGCCACCACCATCTGGCACTGTTTTGCTTTTCTGGCCTTCAGATTGAGCTCCAATTTCTGTCTCTGGGTTTTTATTAATCGTGCTACATGTAACCACAATATTTATCATCTTTTTAAGTAAATCAGGTAGTTTATGCATAAAGTAGAGAGGTTACTGTTTTGGTTATTTGGAATGTTTTCTTATTTTAAAATTGACTTTGATTTCAGTCACTTTTTGTCAGAAGTGATGCTGCATTTGATATTAAATCTATGGTTTTTATTGTTATTAGAAGCCTTCACAAGCTGTTAGTCAGTGTTGAGAGAAAGAACCATGACCTCTTACAATAGCATGATCATGATTTCAAATACACTTTTTAACAGTTCTAATCAGCCCATTCTGTAAGCCAAGTACCAGCTAAGGTTTCCTTTGTTTCTTAAAAGTACTTTGAAAGTCTTGATAGTTGTCTCCTAAGTGTCATTTTTTTTTTAACTTGGCCTTATTTGCTCACTCTTTTGTGCCCACAGCCATACCTGCTCTGCAGCCCATTGTCCATGACCTGTTTGTGTTAAGAGGAACAAACAAAGCTGATGCAGGGAAAGAGCTTGAAACCCAGAAGGAGGTGGTGGTGTCAATGCTTTTAAGACTCATCCAGTACCATCAGGTAAGAGGAAGGCACAGTGATAGTCACATCATCAACATGGATAAGCATGCTGTTTCCATGAGGTCCTGTGTGTGGTGAACAGTCTCAGGAGCATTGGGTTCTCTGGGACTTAAAGAAATGGTAGTGAGCCAGCTGATGGTGGCACACGCCTTTAATCTCAGCCCTTGGCAGGCAGAGGCAGGTGGATCTCTGTGAGTTCGAGGTGAGCCTGGTCTACAAAGCGACTGCCAGGACAAGCGCCAAAGCTACACAGAAAAACCCTGTCTCCAAAAACAAAAACAAAAAAACCCAAAAAAAGTAAATAGCAGTGAAAGAAGAAAATGCACTAGGTACTAAATGTAACAGAGGCTGTTTATTCTCATACATGGTTCAAGCATCAGTTAATTGACAGTGTTGATCTAAACCATTGGCTTTTTAAAAATACTAGAAATTTCAAATCTGAAATAAAATAAATAGATATTTACTTCTTGAAACAGTCACATTTTTTTTTCATTTGTCCTCATTTCTAGTTTTGTTTCCCCTAAGCTGGAACAGGGATTTTAAATGCTATGAGTCAATCCATGTGTGGAAATGTAGTTTTCTTAATTTTTGTTCCTTTTAAACTTGTACTTTTGCCTATCCCTCTCTATTTTATTAGTTCCTTTCAGCTGCCTTTCTCTGAATTTTCATAAAAAACCACAAGTGTTTCTCATAGAAGCAGCACTTTCTTTGTTACAGTTTGATCAGTCGTAATATTTAACTAAATGTTTAATGCTTAGTTAAGTCACATGATTACAATAAAAAAAAATACAAGAGGCATAAAGTAATTTGAGAGTAAGCAGATGACCATGGCAGGGCTGGTAGTGCCTTGGGGAAGAGTACACCACTTGTGCGTACACAAGTCAGGGTCTCAGTACGCCTCGTGGAGATTCTTGAATGCCCACGAACTAAAGGGGAAACGAGGTTTTTGTGTAGCATGAGCACTGCGCTTGGACCTTGAAGAAAGGCAGCTTTGGGGATGCAGTAGTTGGATTAGGCTTTATGTTGTCCCTGAAGTGGTGTGCATCTTTTATAGCAGCCACATTTTATAACTCAGGGATTAGCAGATTCTTTTCTGTAAACCACAAACTAATCAGCATTGCAAGCTTTGTGGCCTTCCCAGTCTGTAGTACCTCGAAAGTGGATACAGACAGTCTGTGTACAGATGGCATGACTGTGTTCCAATAAAACTTTCTCTACAAAATGGGCAGTGGACCAGGTGTCTCTGTTACAAACTTTTTCCAGATCATAGATACATCTATTTTGAATGACCAAAATGACTACCAATAAACTCATCCTCAGCTTTGTATGACTGTTGTGAGGGCTAATCGAAAATAGATTGCTTTTGTAAAGAGCACTGAGGTGAATTTAAAGTACATAGGAATATAAGATATCCATCCCATAGAGTGTTTATTCAAGGCTGGCTGTCTTTGAGTTCTGCAGATTTATGTAAGTCTAATTTTCATTTGATCTCTTTCTTCATGAAATGTTATAATGCTGTAGAAGTAATACTGATTATTACGAGTCCTCCTAGCCCAGCATGGCTCACCCATGCCCTTGGAGCTTACTGCATCTGTCCTTGTGTATGTGGGGGTTTTTTGTTTTGTTTTGTTTGTTTGTTTTGGTCTGCTTCACATTCACATGTCACAGGGTGTAGATTATGTGACTTCCTCAGTCTTCATTGGGGATTATATCTCTTTGAACCAGAGAGTTGCCCAGCTGAGTTGGGACCAATGTGGGACATGCAAAGTAGACGTCCTGGATCAGGAAGTGCTCTGATCCTACCCATTCTTGCAGGTGCTGGAGATGTTTATCCTCGTTCTGCAGCAATGCCACAAAGAGAATGAGGACAAGTGGAAACGGCTATCTCGGCAGGTTGCAGACATCATCCTGCCCATGTTAGCCAAGCAGCAGGTTTGTCACCATGGTCTTGGTTTGCCATCATGTGTAATTTATTTCAGAATGGAGTGAGATGCTTATGAAGGTTGGGTTGTGATCATTATATTCTGACAGGTTCTTGCTTTGAAAATTGTTCTGATTGCTGGTCGTGGGGCAAGTAGCTTCTTTTATTCCCATTATCCTTTGAGGTTGAAATTACCTTCTCACTTTATAAGTGGGGGAATTAAAGTCAGAAAGGGTATTGAGGTTTTCCATCCTCACAGAGCTTGAGGGTGCAGGATCTACAATTGGTTGGCCCAGTTCTGACTTAAAAACTGAGTCCTTTCTTATTTTATTATCCTGACTCCTTTATTCTAGTCAGTTATTTTATTTGATCTTTAGCTTTATGATTTTCCATTTGTTTGTTTTTGTTATTACTTACACAGTAACCTAGCAGTTATTCATCACTTGCTCAGAATTTCTGTAATGAAATGACATTACTAGTTAATTCAGAAAATGCAGTGGTCTGGCTGTTCCACATCTTGTGGAAACAAACAGCCCTGGCTCCTGGACCATGTGTGCCTTAAAGCACAGAAGTCTGTGTGACTTTACCATTCAAAAGAAGATAGAGAACAGACAGACCCTGGCTATAGACAATTCTACCAGAAAACCTGAGAAGCTGCCAAATGAACCTCTGGCCATGCTTTGAATGAAACCCCGTTATATGCCAAGGTACTGCTTTTGAAATAAGTTCTGTAGGAAGCACAAAGTAGCCATGGTTCTCCTCATTTCATAAACACTTGTAGGCATACTGTATCAGTAGTTACTGTCTTCATGTGCTAGGTAGTATTGCAGGGATATATAGAAAATACTTGACTGAACAAAATATATTAAAAAGCAGTGTTCTCCCACCTTAGAGTCAAGCTTTCATTGAGACAGACAATGAATAATAAGGCAGATAACAAAGGAATACATTATCAAAGCATATAAAATATCAGGATAGTAGTTCTATGTGGAAAAGGGATAGTATCAGGATAGGAGGATGCATTCATTGTTCAATCAGTGACAAAAAAAAAAAAGCCTTGCATAACAGGTGACATTTGAGGAAACATGGAGGAAGGAACAGAGGAATTCTAGCAGATACCTTCAAGAGAGTATTTCAGGCAGAACAGAGAGCAATACACAGTCCCTGAGATTATAGCATTCCAGTTGGAAAGGGAAGGATGTGAAGGCTGGAATGGAGACTCTCTTGAAGCTTTACTGGGGCTATTGCTAAAGTAGAGTGCAGCTGATACACTGTTCTGAAAATAGGATTGCCTCTGAAAGTAAAATGCTTTTAACTTTTAGCTGTGAGGACATGATAGGGATGGTGGTGATTATGTGCCCTCAAGGTTCAGGAATGATGTGTGTGAAGCTGGCATTTCAGTTGGGTTCCACAGACATGCTTAATTCCGCAGATGCACATTGATTCTCATGAAGCCCTTGGAGTATTAAATACCTTGTTTGAGATTTTGGCTCCTTCCTCGCTACGTCCCGTGGATATGCTTTTGCGGAGTATGTTCATCACTCCAAGTACAATGGTGAGTCTCACCAGATATTGCTGCTGCGCTGGAGGGCAGGTTCCAGCCCAGATCTGCCACAGCTGGTGAGTGGAAGAATTTACATTTTTCCAATTCTCCACCTGAGCCTTGAGCCTGATCCTGCTTCTATAGGACCACACCTGGAACCAGTGCTGTAGGGACTTTTTAGTGAAGTAGTAAATTAGGGTAATTTTCTTCCTTGGAATTAACAACAAGGGGAAGTTTAATCGTTTTTCCTTAGCTTTAGCATTTTTTTTTCTTTTCTTTTCCTTTTTAGGCCTCTGTAAGCACCGTGCAGCTGTGGATATCTGGAATCCTAGCCATTCTGAGGGTTCTCATTTCCCAGTCAACCGAAGATATTGTTCTTTCTCGTATTCAGGAACTCTCCTTCTCTCCATATTTAATCTCCTGTCCAGTAATTAGCAGGTTAAGGGAGGGAGACGGTAATTCAACATTAGAAGAACGCAGTGAAGGGAAACAAACGAAGAATTTGCCAGAAGAAACATTCTCAAGGTATACTTTCTTTCTGAAATGTAAATTGACCTGAGACTTTTGACTGATCCCGTGGTGTCTCAGCAGCAGCAGCCCACAATATTTGCTGGTCTTCCTTTGGGTTTTCTTTTTGTTTTAGGTTTATTTCTTTTTATTAAATATATATGAATGTTTTGCCTATGTGTATGTTTACTGAGTGCACATGGAGGCCAGAAGAGGGCATTGAATACCCTGGAACTGGAGTTTCAGACAGTTGAAACCTGCTACATAGGTTCTAGGAACTGAACCTGGGTCCTCTGCCAGACGGTCTCTTGAATTCCAATCCATCTTTCCAGCCTCCTTACCCAATTTTTATTCTCACCTACCTCACCAATGGCCTTGTGTCACACTTTTCTTAAGGTCCTGTCTCATTCTAGCTGTCTTTGTGACTGACTTGACAAGTCCATGATTAAGCAGGAGTGACCTGCCCTGCCTGTAGCATGTTAAAAGATGAATTGCCTGTAGAGTAGTTAAAAACCTGGAGTAAGCCACTGAAAAATCTGCCTTGTATTTATTTCACCATGTGCTGCTTTAAGAACCTCATTGCCAAGGTGAACAGCATCTAGGAGGTACCTGCAGTTATCTTGTGTCTTCCCTTCCACATGGTGTAGGAGCTCCTTAAGGGCAGTGGTATGATCACTTTTCAGGCACTTGCCAGCACTTTGCATGGAGAAGTATTGCCTACTCCTGGAGTATTTGCTACGTTAGAGCAGTGCTGTGAATGTGCTCCTTAGGGCCTCCCATATTTTCAAGGGGAGACACCCATGGTGTCTTATAGACCCACACACTGCCTTTTTGTTTGCAGAGTTGGCTGGCAGCCCATTACCCTCTCTCTGCTTAGTTGATGGAGTCGGTAAAACTGATGTTACACTAAATTCCTTCTAATTACCAGCTTGTATTTATTTAACACTCTTATAGTTGATAAAGCTTTAAAAAAATAATCACTTGCCATTTTGTTTTGATGGACCTTGAAGGTGGTATGATTATCATTTCATATTTGAGGAAGGTGATATAGAGGGAAGCAGAGCCTTAGTTCACAGTGATGGTCTGAAACATTTAATTTTCACTTTGTTCTGTGTGCTGTCCTTGTGGTTTTATTTTTTTTACTTTATACAAACTGATGGTCTTTATTTCATACTTGTGCTTGGCATAAGCTCACTGATAGTGACCTAATATGCTGTCAATTACTCCCTTTCTTGGAAGGTTTCTTCTACAGTTGGTTGGTATTCTTTTAGAAGACATTGTTACAAAACAGCTCAAAGTGGAAATGAGTGAACAGCAGCATACATTCTACTGTCAAGAGCTAGGCACACTGCTCATGTGTCTCATCCATATCTTCAAATCTGGTAAGTGAATCCGATTAGACCTGGTAGTGTTTTGTGTTCCCTGTCTCCAGCAGTGCCCTGTTCCCAGGGTAGCTGCTCTCCATACTCCTTGTGCATGTGAGAACATGATGATAGGAGTGAGCCTGGTACATATGGTCCAGCAGTTACATTGATAGGCAGATATCTGGAAGAATGGGAGCAGAGTGCTTGGAAGATGGCTGTATATGAGTCTCCATAACAGCATTCATTATATAGCTAAGATATAGAAGCAACTTTGACATTTATTGGTGGGCTGATTGAAAAGCCAAATATGGTATTATACATAGGTTATAGAATTGAATGTGTTTATGCATGGAATCTTTTCAGCCTGAAAAAGTAAAATAATTCTGACATAAGAAACAACATAGGATATTTGAGATAACTTAGCAGTGAAAGCATATTTTCTATTTGGGGGGGGGTTGTTTTTTGTTTTTCGAGACAGGGTTTCTCTGTAGCTTTGTAACCTGTCCTGGAACTCACTCTGTAGACTAGGCTGGCCTCAAACTCACAGAGATATATATATCTGTCTCTGCCTCCCAAGTGCTGGGATTGAAGCTGTGCACCACCACCACCCAGCTATATTTTTTATTCTTGTAGAGGACCTACCTTTGCTTCCCAGTATATAAGAGAGGTTCACAATCATCTGTAACTCCAATTCCAGGAGATCTGATGCCCTTTTCTAGACTCAACCAGAACCAGGCATGCACAGGGTGCACATACATATATGCAAGCAAAACACTCATATACATAAAATTAAAATTGAAGACATTGTGTTAAACAATGTAAGCCAGACACAAAAAGACACACTGTGTTTCACTTATATGAGATACTCAGAAACCAGGATGGTAGTTGCCAAGGGCTTTAGGAGAGGGATTTAATGACTTTAGAGTTTCAGTTTTATAAGATGAGAAGAATTGTAAATGGATGTTGGTGATGTTGCATAACATAAATTCATTTAATACCAAAACTGTATATTTAAAAATTATCAAGGTGGTAAACTTTGTGTTGTATGTATTTTACCACAATAAAAAAAAGTATTGGAGGCCAGCAGGATTGTTTAGTAGATATAGGTGTTTGCAACCAACCCTGATAATCTGAGTGTGATTTTGTCAGTCGGTCGGTTGGTCAGTCTGTCTGTCCGTCTGTCCGTCCGTCCATCCATCTATCTGTCCGTCCGTCCATCCATCCATCCATCCATCCATCCATCCATCCATCCATCCATCCATCCATCCATCTATCTATCTATCTCTACTAGCTGTCCTGGAACTTGTTCTGTAGACCAGGCTGCTCTTGAACTCAAAGAGATTTACCTGCTTCTGACTCCCGAGTGCTGGGTTAAAGGCGTGTGCTACCCAGCCTGAATGTGATCTTTGGAGACCCACACAGTAGGAGAGAATCAATTACTTCAGGTTATTCTCTCACCTTTACATACATGCTTTGGTACATGTGCACCCCCTCACCAATAACAAATAAATGTAAAAATCAGACAAAACCTAAAGACTCATGCTGGGAATGTAAGTCCATTGGCGCTACATACAAAAACCTGTACAAAAACCAAGCACATACAGAACTCTTGTTTTGATTCCTACTTAACCTAAGCAGCACACACCTGTAATCTTAGTTCTTACCTCTAATCCTATTAATAGGAGGTGGAGGCAGGAGAATTAGTATTTTAAGGTCATCCTTAGTTGAGGCAGGTCTGACCTATATGAAGACTTGTCTTTAAAAAAAAAAAAACAAAAAACAAAAAAATACTTGTTTAACTGGGGGGTGCGGATTGTGACATGGTGATTTCATCCCATATTTCCATGTCCTGGCTGTGTTTTCTATCGTGGCCTTGCTTTCTGGTGGATTCATTTCACTTGACAGAAGGTTGGCCTATGACCACAGTGGTCTGAGCCTCCAAAGTATGGTAATTGACCATCCAAAACCCCTGTAGGTAGCTATGAGCTCCTGGCTGCTTTGACTAGCTTGGGTGGCCTTCCCTTGAGTGTGTGGGTTGCTTTGTGAAAAGAGAAACGGGTAAGAAACTAATAGTTTGCTGCCAGTGAAAATAGCTTATCAGTTGGAATTCTGGAGGTAACTAAAACCCAAGCCAGAAATGATAGAAGGTAGAAGAAGCAGGTTGTGTCTCCAGTTAGAAGGTATTCTCTGTGTTTGGATTTCTGTGTGCATTTTTAAAAGATTTATTTTTCATTTTATGCATATGAGTGTTCTATTTGCATATATACCTTTATGCCCAAAAAGGGCATCAGCTCCCACTATAGATGGTTGTCAACCACCATGCAATTGCTGGAAATTGAACTAAAACAGTTCTCTTAACTGCTGAGCCATCTATCCAGCCCCTTCTATATGCATTTTAAGTATGTGCATTTTATGTTCATACCTTAGAGTAAAAGTAGTTACTTACCTTAGGCTTTATTCAACAGGACTTATATTCTGACTTGTCTATACTGGGCTCTGGTGTCCTGGTGTCAGACAAGCAGATGTATTTTGTGCCTTTGTGGAACTTCACAGCCAGTGGGGAAGGTAGTGCACCAATACTCAACACTGATCTAGGAAGAGATGAGCAGTTAATCAGTAAACAGTTTCTGAGGGTTCCTGGTACACTCTTGAAGTGTGCAGCAGAACCAGCCTTTGGACTATGAAGAATAGACAAGAGAAATGGAGTTGAAAACAGGGTAGGGAGAAAAACAGGCTGCCCAGGTGAGCCATGGAGAAAGAGGCATTATATGGACTGCATCCTTTATTTGATGGCATCCTTAGCACAGTAATGTGCCAGAATTTAATTTTGATAATGGATGCTAGTTTCAAACTCTTATTTCCTAATACTGACTTTTTTCTTTTTAAACGTGTTGTTTGTTATCTAAAGATTTATTTACTTGTTTTGTTTGTATGAAACAGAGAGACAGAGAAAGGTCATGTGCCATGCCAAGGTGTGCACTTAGAGGTCAGAAGGCAACTTCTCAGGAGTCTTGTTCTCTCTTTCCACTTTGTTTTGAGGCAGGCTCTTGTTTCTGCTATTCCACTGCCAACAAGAGCCTTTCAGCAATCCTTCAGTCTCTGCCTCCTGTCTTGCTGTAGGAATTAGATGTACACCACCACATCTGTCATGATTTCTAGGATTGGAAATCAGTCATCGGACTTGTGCAGCAAGGGTTTTAACCCACTGAACCACTGCCCTGGTCCTTAAAGATCTTTTGATTTATGCTTCACTGACCACTGTAGCAAATTGAAAGTTAAGAAAGTATGCCTGTTTATGAATAGTTATTGTGTTTAGTATGTTGGTCATTTAATATTTTCTGTTGATTGGATTTGCTACCTAAAGAACTTTCTCTTGCCTTCTTTGGATGGCAGATGTCTCTGCTGTGTCACCTGGTGGACTGCCATATGGTTTGGGTACTTAATCTCCACTTGCTGTAGCTTCTCCTTTTTCCTTCCTTCAAAAGCCTTCCTTCCTTTAAAGGAAAAAAAAAGGGGGAAATAAAAACACTCAAGGGAGTATTTTTACTGTGTGTTGTATGTCAGTGTTGTCCAGCAAAACTTGCACTGAAATTGGTATGCATCATGTCTGTACAGACACAGTGGCCTTTAGCTGCTGCCCCTGTGACTGAGTAGCTAAAATACAGACAACATGCTTGAAGTACTTTGTGATTTTAATTTTAATCAACTTAAATGGCTTCATGTGGTCAGTGGCTTCCCTTTTGATACAGCATATGTACACTCGTCTGGAAGAACCTGCCATAGTTAGACATACAGGCTTTGCCCTTGTGCCATTAAGTTTTATATAAATGTTTATGTGACACTAGGTGGAGGTTTGGCTATTTGGTTGGTTTCAAGATAGGGTTGAAATAAATCAGCTATACTTTTATAAAGATATATTTAGCTCTTTTGACAATTGTCCTATTTGCCCCTTGTGTTTCTGCCCCTAGATTCTCAGCCAGCCAGAATTGTAAGATGCCATTCTGTCTGCTGGCTGTGGCTCAGTTCTATGTTCTCCCAACTGTGGCCTGAATCCTTTGCCTCCATGCTGGCTAGTTCTTTCTTGACCACCTGTATTCAGGATTCCACAGCAGCTGTTTTGGAGCTCCTAGAGAATGAGGCAATGCCAGTCAGCAGAGGGGCAAAAAGTCAACTGACTTACTAATAAGTTTAGTGTCTGTTTCTGATTAGAAAAGTTAGAGTTTGGATCTTGGGAAAAGGCTTAGGAGCGAAGTGGTTATTGTACAAAGTATGAAGACCTGAGTTTGGATTCTCAGCACCTCTGTAAAAAACCAGGCATGACTTCTGTAATCCTAGCAGGCAGCAGGAGATATCAAGATCTGTAGGGCTCACTGGCAGTAGTCTATCTAATCAGTGAACTAGAGACCTTGTCTCAAAAAATAAAAAATAAGGTGAAGAAGCAATATCGACCCTACATCAACCTCTGACTTCAACACATATGTACCCAGGTATACTCATGAGCATATGTACACACACAAAAGTTAGAATTCTCTAAGTGCTAAGTGCTGTATTCACATAAATGTGGGAAAGTATGTGACCTGGTATTGGATCATGATGAACAGTAGAGGCATTCCCCATAATCTGTTTTACCTATTTTTGTTTGGTTCTAGGAATGTTTCGGAGAATCACAGCAGCTGCCACTAGACTCTTCACCAGTGATGGCTGTGAAGGCAGCTTCTATACTCTAGAGAACCTCAATGCACGGGTTCGATCCATGGTGCCCACGCACCCAGCCCTGGTACTGCTCTGGTGTCAGATCCTGCTGCTCATCAATCACACTGACCACCGATGGTGGGCAGAGGTGCAGCAAACACCCAAGTAGGTGCACAGCTTCCCAGGCCCAGGCAGCAGCCCAGTGTTTGGCCTGAGGCTTGGCTGCCGTGAGGGTGTTTTTATTTTCCATTCTTCATGAAGCTTTGTAAAATTTTGGCTTCATATAAATCTTTCTTTCTTGGGTACTGTTTTGTAGGAAAATGTGGTCTGGCTACAGGCATTCAAACTAAACAGCTGCTTTTTCACTGTGATTTTCTTTGACAAATTCTTTGACACTGTTCCATCATGTGGGCTGTGCTTGTCAGGCTCTATCCCTCCTGCTACGTCCTACGGCTTTCATTGCTTCCACAGCCAAACATGTTGCAATGTCTTAACTTTGTTATGATTAAATGTGTTCTGGGTATTCTTAGATAATGAAGGAATTATTTAGCAAATTTCGAAACTGATTGGAAGTATTTTATTAATTTATTTTTATTATTCAAATAAACTGTTTCTGGTTGTGGGTGGCCCTCTGTTTTGCAAAGAGTTTTTAGGCTTCCATCTTAGCATTCAGGTACTCACTCAAATATCTGAACATATTTGGAAATAAAAAGCTGTGAGCCCTGATGTATCAGTCCTTAGTGTAGTTTTGGACAGCTTATTAGTCTTTGTTGGGGGAAATTCCTTAAGGAAGAATATATAGGTGAGGTAAAGACCAGGGGCTCCCAACTTTTACATATCCTTGTTGGGAGCATCATTGCTTCTCTGCTGTGTCCTCCTTATGATGGTGTCTGCAAAGGACATAGAAATGTTACTTTCTGCCACCACATGGGACCACCTGGGGAGGCACCCACAAGATCATTTGAACTGCTTAGAGAATCTCTTAAGCCTGACACATTAATGAAGCATTGTAAGACCTAGTGGACACTAAGCCTAGCTCTCTATTTCTCATATGTATATGTAAATCAGCCTTGAAGCTGTTTAAAACATTTTAGTGCAGGAAGCTGCTAGGGACTAGGAATTTGCATATATTCCAAGCCCCTGCTGTTACTAATGCTGCTACTCCACAGACTGCTCTGAGCACAGGGATGTCTCAGCATCACCCGTGTTCGTTCCTTTCTTCTTTCTTTTGCAATTTTTCCTGTTCATTTTTTTAATTTAAAAGAATGTTTTTAAGTTGAAATAGAATCACATCACTTCCCCACTTCTAACTACCCTCCCTCAAACCCCTTTCTGCATCCCCGTTCTCACATTGATAACTTCTTTTTTATTATATTTGTTACATAAATATGTGTGGTATGTATTATGTATGCTTATATGTGTATGCACAAGTAATATATGGGAGAGGCTAGTTCTCATCCCAGCAGTTATTAGTACCTATAATTCTTTGTCTAGGGATGAGATCCTGTGAAATTTCCCCATCCACATTATATACTGTATAATTATTACATGTATGTACATGTAATAATTACTACATATATTACATATATAATTATTACATTATATACATGTATACTGCTTTTGTTGTGGTCTTGTTTATGCATGCATTTCTCTCCTAGACCGCTTCACATCAGACATTTTGGTATTCTGGCTCCTACAATCTTTCTGCCTCCTTTTCCATAATGTTCCCTGAGCCACAGAAGTGGGAGTTGTAATGTAGACGTATCCACTAGGACTGGGCTCTCCATAATCCATTGATCTCACTCTGCATTGTGTCCAGTTGTGGTTTCCTATGATTGTCTCCATGTGTTACAAAGAGAAGATTTTTTGATGGGGATGGTAGCTACAAATTGAAGCTCATAGCTGGGTATGGTGTATATCTTTAATCTCAACCCTCAGGAAGCAGAGGCAGTTAAATCTCTGTGAATTCAAGGCCAGTCTGATCTACATAGCAAGTTTGAGGCCAGCCAGGGAGACACAGTAAAACCTTGTCTTAAAAACAAAACAAAACCGGCAGCTCTGACCAAAGGTACTTGCTGCTAAGCCTGATTACTTGAGTTCTTTCCCTAAGACACACATGCTAGAAAGAGAATTGGTTCTTACATGTTGTCCTCTGACATCCACAGGCACCCTGTGATTCACATGCACACAAATAGTTTCTTTAAAGACTTAAAAAAACTGGTTTTGTCATGGAATATCTTATTTTCTCCATCGATGGTGATTGAAAGCTTTTCTGGGTATAGTAGTCTGGGCTTACATCTGTGGTCTCTTAGTGTCTACAACACTTCTGTCCAGGACCTTCTGGCTTTCATGGTTTCCATTGAGAAGTCAGGTGCAATTCTGATAGGTCTGCCTTTATATGTTACTTGACCTTTTTCCTTTGCAGCTCTTAATATTCTTTCTTTATTCTATGTTTTGTGTTTTGATTATTATGTGGTGAGGTGGCTTTTTTTTTTTAATCCAGTCTATTTGGTGTTCTGTATGCTTCTTCTAGGGATATCCTTCTGTAGGTTGGGAAAGTTTTCTTCTATAATTTTGTTGAATATATTTTCTGTGCTTTTGAGCTGGAGTTCTTCTCCTTCTTCTACCCCTCTTATTCTTAGGTTTGGTCTTTTCATGGTGTCTCAGATTTCCTGGATGTTTTGTATTAAGAATTTAGTGGATTTAATGTTTTCTTTGGCCGATGAATCTATTTCCTCTATAGTATCTTCAATACCTGAGATTATCTCTTCCATCTCTTGTATTCTATTGGTTATGCTTGCCTCTGTAATTCCTGTTCGTTTACCCAGATTTTCCATATCCAGAATTCCCTTTGTTTGTGTTTTCTTTATTGCCTCTATTTCAGTCTTCAGGTCTTGAATAGTTTAAACTGTTTGCTTCACTTGTTTGATTGTTTTCCTTGATTTTCATGTGTTTCTTTGAGAGATTTATTGATTTTTTTCCAATTTTTTGTGTTTTCCTGCATTTCTTTAAGGGAGTTTTTCATTTCATCTTTAAAGGTTTCCATCGTCCTCATAAAGTTACATTTAAAATTGTTTCTTCTGCTACTTCTGGGTTAGGATGATCAAGTCTTCCAGTTGTATAACCACTGGGTTCTGGTGTTACCATATTGTTTTTTAGGTTGTTGAATGAATTATTGCATTGGCACCTACCTATCTCTTCCTCTAATTGGTGCTGGCAGTGTCTTTACCTCTTGGTCCAATCCCTGCAGTGGCTGTCTGTGTCTTTGGGAACTGTTCTTAGTCTGCTCTGTACTGTCACTGTCGTGTCTCAGGGAGCCACTGAAGTCTCTCTTGGCCCGCTCTCTTGGTTTGCTCTCTTGGTCCTCTTTGTGTAGTTGCAGCTTGTGTTTCAGAGTTCCTCTGATGTTACAGGGGAATAGGAGGATTTGGGGGCAGAGCTTGTAGCTTGCAGGGTCTGATGGGTCTGATGGATGGGGTGGGGTGTTGGAGCAGCCTACCTTCAAGAAGCTTGCCACCTGGCTGGCTGGAAAAGCTGAGGCAGGTGGGGGAGGGGCCCAGGGTTTTGCCCCAGTATGAAGGGCCTACAGAGTAGGGTACCCCACCTGCTGGGTGGTCACTCATCTCTTGGTCCTCTCTGTGAAGTAGCAGACTGTGTTTCAGAGTTCCACTGAGGTTGTGGGGTACTTAGAGCTATAAGAAATGGGGTCATAGATATTTTCTTTCCATTTTTATTTGTGGGGTGTGTTTGTATGCACACGCTTGCCTTAGCCCACATGTGGAGGTCAGAGGATGACTTTGAGGAGTCAGTCCTCTCCTTCCATTGTGGAATCTAAGGATCAAACTCAGGTTGTCAGGCTTGTGCAACATGTACTTTTACTTGCTGGGTCATCTTGCCAGCTCAAGAGGGGGTTTCTAATGATAAAGATAATGGTCCCAGTTATCT
The DNA here is from genome assembly GCA_004026605.1 of Ondatra zibethicus. NCBI lineage: Eukaryota > Metazoa > Chordata > Mammalia > Rodentia > Cricetidae > Ondatra > Ondatra zibethicus. The sequence continues at coordinate 61,227 of PVIU01004962.1, read as the reverse complement.
AGAAGGGCTACAGATTTGAGTGTACAGAAGAGGCAGTCTTGAGTTGGTGAATATGAGATATGGCTACAAACATTGATTTTGTTGTAGTGTAGTTATTGACAGTCTTTCAAAGTTGAAATTACAGTTTCTTTTATTTTTATTTTGTGTGCATTTGTGTTTTACCTGCATGCATGTCTTTGTGAGGGTGCCAAATCCCTAGGAACTGGAGTTACAGACAATTGTGGGCTGTCATGTGAGTTCTGGGAATTGAACTCAGGTCTTCTGGAAGATCAGCCAATGCTCTTAACCACTAAACCATCTGTCCGACCATCACTTCTGGTCCTTAGTGCAGTATTCTTCAGAGGAGCCTCCCCTGGCTTTACTTCATTTGGTGAGATCACAAGATCTGCTCCTAGGTAGCTTATACTTCTCAGTGGCAAGGTCATAATTGAACATTATTTGTGTGATGATTTGATTTATATCTGTCTCTTTTTTATGTTTGTTGTTATATTCCTATCGGGACCATTTCCTGTTCAAACCATAACTATGTTTCCTGCTAATTTCCTAATTGCAAATTCCACCTATTATCCTTCAGAAGTTCCTTACTCATAGCTGTGAGTATAAGTTACACAGCTCCAATTGAGAAAAGGGCAGGTGTTCTGTGTAATAAATAGTTTCTTAACTGACATAGGAAACCTGTTAAAATGCCTTTTGTACATCTGTAGTCAGATACAAACAGTACCATCATTCCAGGCAGTTCCCTCTTGTCTCTTTAGCTATCCCTTCCCCCATCCATGATAAGTTCTGATCCATGCATACTCTGTGCCCAGAGCAGAATTCCATAGAAAAGAACTCTGCATCTGGTTATTCATCAGCACCATATGTGTAAAGTTTATTCTTGTGGTGGTAGTGATCTGTGATCTATTCCTTGCACTTGCTGAGTAGTATCCCTCTGTAGATGCACTAGTTTACTCATCCACTCACTAGTTGAGGAGCAGAAATATTTGGCAGCTTTAACAAGACTTTATCCTATACAATATTTTATCAGTTGTCTCTTAGTACTGAGAAGTTGCAGGATTGGTCAACACATTTCAGATGTGCTTGCCCTTCTGTGACCTCTGCCCCTACTGAGATTGAGCAAAAGCCAGAAGGGTGGGGTGGGATTGTGTCAGACATTGTGTTTTAAATATTTCACTAAAATCAATAGTCTCCAGGGTTATATTTAGAAAGATGAAAGATACAGTGAGAAAGGAGTACCAAGCGGAATAATTGCTTTAGTGGGGAAGAAGCACTTTGAACAGTAATTCCACAAATGGGACCTGCTTAGTAATATATTTGAAAATGAGCAGGGAAGTATGAAGTGAGACTTCTCTATGGCACCTGACAGTGATTTTAGAACATGTGGAATTAAAAAAAAAAAAAAAAAACTGCTTCATTATCAAACATGCCAGTCCAGAACTGAGTTCTGGAATGGACATGGTAATTGGAATTTATAGTGGATTTTGCTCTTCAGCCAAGCACTGTAATCATCTGCCTGTTAAACTTTCTTGTGTCCTTTAGTGTTTTCTAGGAACAGAAGTCTGAGGTGCTTAAACACAACACCAGTCTGATGTAGCAATGTTTGGAATAACTTGAGGGTTTGAGAAGAAAGATGAAGCATAGCCATTCAGTATTATGTGTGTGAGCTTGCTGCTATCCCAGACACATCCTCATTGCATCTCTCACTCCTTGTAGAAGGCACAGTTTGTCCTGCACGAAGTCACTTAACCCCCAGATGTCTGGTGAAGAGGAGGATTCTGGCTCAGCAGCTCAGCTTGGAATGTGCAATAGAGAAATAGTGCGAAGAGGGGCCCTTATTCTCTTCTGTGATTATGTCGTAAGTGTGAAAAATGTCTGTGAGAGTTGTTAAGGGAGGAGAAGACCACAGCATTTGCTGGGCAACCAGATATTCACTGCCCCACAGATACATCAAACTGAGAAGAGGTAACAATGTTTGATTTTTCTCTGGGGTTTAATTAGAACAGCCTGGACCCATCCTCTCTTAAATTTCTAAGTTGATCTTCAAAGGCTTTCATTCAGACATCACTAGTTTATCACCAGGAACGTAGTGCCTGGCATATAGTTGGGCAGTTTTGCCTCAAGGTGTAGGCCAGGCTGGCTTGAAACTCACAGTGGAGACCTGGCTGGTCTCAAACTCAGAGATATCCCTCCTTTTGCCTTCTGACTGCTGGGATTAAAAATGTGTACCACCAGGCTGGAGAGATGGCTCAGAGGTTAAGAGCATTGGCTGCTTTCTTCCAGAGGTCCTGAATTCAATTCTCAGCAACAACATGGTCGCTCACAACCATCTATAATGTGTGTAGGCATACATGTGTGCATAATAAATAAATCTTTAAAAAAATGTGTACAGCCCTGTCCAGTAAACACTATATGATTTAACAAAGGCAAATGCACTAACTTTTGTGGGATTTTGGCTAATTTTTTTCCATTTATTTTGTAGGAAAATATTAAATGTTTATTTTTAGATTTCAGAATAGATTTTCTTTTGAGTACCACTTTTAAAAACTAATCACTTTTGTGAAATTTTTAACAAAAAATAGCATCACCTTTTTGAGTTTGATTTATGAAAACAAGTCTTCTTTAATCATATTGGTTTAAAATAAGTTACACTTACATTTTAATTTAGATTTGGTGATTTTTTTTTTAAACAAACTTAGAATCACATATACATTGCTATCATAGAGCAGAATGGTTTTTAAAAGTCTGAACCAGACAGGCAGTAGTGTCGCACGCCTTTAATCCCAGTACTTAGGAGGCAAAGGCAGATGGATCTTTCTGAGTTTGAGGCCAGCCTGGTCTACAAAGCGAGTCCCAAGACAGACAGAGCTGTTACACAAAGAAAACTGTCTTGAAACAAACATAACAACAACAAAAACAAAAGTCTGAAACAGAGGAAAAAAGCATATTTGAGCCAGCTGTGAGCAGAGGTGGTCTTATGGTATTGGCACTTTACTAATGTTCACTGTTTGTTTTCAAGCCAGGGTGCACTGTACAGAGCAGTCTATATGTTCATAATCCTCCCATCTCAACCTCCCGAGTGTTGGGGATTGTAGTGTGTGCCATGATATGCAGCTTAATATTCACTTTTTACCTGACATTCCCAAAGTTGAAATAATTTTTATATTTTGTTCTGCTTTTGAGAAATAATATGATATAATAGTATTTTCCACAAAAGTATAAGAAAGAAAAAATTCATAAGTAAATATTATCAAACGGTTCCAAATGGAAAGTTAGCCAGATGTTAAAATTGATCAGATTTTGGCTTTTGTCAAGGATTATGAATTAAGGTGGAAGGGCTACATGTATTTTTAACTATGGATATTATTTATTTTCTTTTAAAAAATTTCAAGTGAAACTTCTCCCTTGTTCTGGGGAGATCTATTTTTTGATTCAGCAATTCTATCATCTCTGTGGCAGTTAGTGCCTCTTTTCTCCACTAACCATTGAAGATGAGTAGGTATGGAACAGCTCGTGCCAGGCTGGCCTGCAGCCTGATGGCAAGCTCATTTACTTCAACATGCGGCTTTCTTTGTTCCCATGCATGCAAGCTCCACCAGCAAGTGGCTGCACCAGACTGTTTACCTTACTCTTGTGGGTAGCCATCCCTTGAGTTTCCCAAGGAACCAGTGCTTCTTTTGTTCATTCTGATGTTGAGCGATTTGCTAGTGGCTCTGGGAGCTGGACATTGCCATTGGGGCTTGACTTCCTGTGGCCTCTGCCACACGACATCAGAGGTGCAAGGCTCTATAACTAGGTTTCCTTCCTTTTTCTCATTTACTTATACTTAGACACTGTCTTCACCAAGGCACAGTTTGTAGTTGGAATTTGGTATTTTTCTTACTCTTTCTAGCCTCCTTGTCTAATTGAAATATATCTTTTATTATATCTTTCCTAGTGTCAGAATCTCCATGACTCAGAACACTTAACGTGGCTCATTGTAAATCACATTCAAGATCTGATCAGCTTGTCCCATGAGCCACCAGTACAAGACTTTATTAGTGCCATTCATCGTAATTCTGCGGCTAGTGGCCTTTTCATCCAGGCAATTCAGTCTCGTTGTGAAAATCTTTCAACTGTAAGTCTTTAGCCTGCCAGTTTGCTTTCTCTGCCTTAAAAATGAAGCACTAGAATTTTGTCAGTACCAATTACCAGTCTGAGAAAAAATAAATTCTTGTTCTTTCTTAACATTAGCCAACCACTCTGAAGAAAACACTTCAGTGCTTGGAAGGCATCCATCTCAGCCAGTCTGGTGCTGTGCTCACGTTGTATGTGGACAGGCTCCTGGGCACTCCCTTCCGTGCGCTGGCTCGCATGGTCGATACTCTGGCCTGTCGCCGTGTAGAAATGCTTTTGGCAGCAAATTTACAGGTACAAGATGGTGGTTTGTATAAAAACTTAGCAAGTCAATCAAAACATTTGGTCTATGGACTTGGTTTTGATTGGCTACTGATAGGAGGATGAATGCCATGTTTGTTATTCATGTGTCTAACCAACTGCTTCTAGTCTGCTCTTTCTAAGAGATACACTGTGCATACCATTTTATCCTTTTAAAGGGGGTGTGAGGTTATATGTATCAAAATCCCTGATGTGTTCTTGTATGTGCAGAGCAGCATGGCCCAGTTGCCAGTGGAGGAACTGAACAGAATCCAGGAGCACCTCCAGAATAGTGGGCTTGCACAAAGGTAAGGCTGCAGCATGGGGTCCTGGCATTTGGGCTACCAGGGTATAAGGACTTAGATATGTACAGGAACAAATAGCAAGGCAAAGAAATTAGTGTCCTGTGTAGGATAGTTCACTGTAGCAGTATCACAATAGAAAAGGGTTTCTCAAATGTCAAACATGAGTCTCCTGCAAGTAGACATAAAAAAATGGCAGTCAAACACCTGTTGCACACATGGGAGACTCCTGAACCATATGGCTGTTGAAGGGATGGGAAGTGTGTTTGTTGCCTCCACTCCTGAACCCTTGATGAATGAGAGTAAATGCATAACCTAGTAGCTAGGCTAGAAGGATTAAACATGAGAGCACTACCTGGCTCTTGGCATATGCATATTACATTTATGTCTTGTTAAGTGCCATCTCTTTATAACTACTCATTTGCTTAATTGTTTGAAAGTCTTTTAGAAGCCTTTATTAGAAACATTTCCATCTATAGTGTGAGCATAGTTCCTTGAGTACAAGATAAATTAAGAAAATCTTTCATCTCTTCCATTGCAGATAGGGATGGAGAACACACACATGTACATCAGAAAGGGTGATTCTGTCCTGATTTTAGTCTTTAGCGGGTTTTTAGGGTAATGTTTCTTAATGGGACAGAGTATAGTCGAGATAATTTTTCAGTCTTCAGAGCCACATGATGTTGTAATTTGACAAATGAAGTATCACATTGACTTTGGATGGTAAGAGAGCAAATTGTCATTGTGCTTGACTATAGACATAGTCATAGACCAAGATGAGAAAAATTATAATAATAATACTTTGGACCAGATGAAATGATTCTTTTGTGAAATGACATTCATAATGGAATAAATTGTATCATTATGGGGAAATAATTTGTACACTTGGATCTTAGAAGAATTTATCTATTTTGCATATATTACAAATACATTGGCTAGGAATATATAGCTCAGTGGTAGAGCACTTGTCTAGCATGCCCAAGCCCCTGTGTTCATTCCTCAATACTGTCAAGAAAAGAAAGAATAGAATAGCTTTGTTAGCTGTTATGTAGTGCATTGCCTAATAGAGTGATGAGCATAAATGAAATTTCTGGAAAATATCAACAAGGTATAAATTGTGGTAATTTAAAGTAACGAGGGCCTAAGTGTGCATCATCACTTAGAATGTTGAAGGGAAAGTTCAGAAAATATGTTTCATCTTGTTTTAAGAAGCTACTTCTGGTCATTGGTTTTACATGTTTCTAGGAGCCATCTTTCTTAAACAGATTTCAAACTAAAGGACCAACTGCTCTGTGGTTTCATATGTGTTTCAGACACCAAAGGCTCTACTCCCTGTTGGACAGGTTCCGACTCTCTACTGTGCAGGACTCACTTAGCCCCTTACCCCCAGTTACTTCCCACCCACTGGATGGGGATGGGCACACATCTTTGGAAACAGTGATTCCAGACAAAGTAAGTGTCCTGTATATCTAAGTGTGCTGGCCGGGGACCATGTGAAGACAACAATGATAGCCTTTGTCTAGAATGAGGGTAAGAGTAGGTGTCAGTCTGCACAGGGCCCCTGATACTCAACTCAGGTTTATTAGCAACTCTGCTTGTAGATTATAGTGGAATATGGATGCCATGAGGTCCTAATGAGAAAATGATGATGATGTGTAACTTTTGTGGAGGAGTGTGGGGTCAAGGTCAGGTGGCTAGTTGGCAAGTCAGGAGAAGTTAGTTGTGGCCCAGGGGCTATGACTGCAAACATTGTCAAGCACATGCTAACAAACTTGGCCTGTCTCCATCTCTCTGAACCTTCTACCTCCTATGAAGTGTTACACCTCCTGCTACTAGGTAGTGTATAATGGGTATAATGGGTTGTCACCTTCACCATTCATACTTGAGAGTTAGAGATTGTTAGGACCTTGGGCGGGGAGGAGATGTGATTTTAGAAACCTGCAGTTCATAGAAGAAAGCATACATTTGCCCCAGGCTTAATCTGGCTGCTGAGGAAGATGAGGGAGGTGCACGCTCCAGTAGAGTGTAGATGGTACAGTATCAAGGAGTGGGTAGAGGAAAGGTTGCTAACCCTCAGAACTTTGCTGAGTTTCCAAGGACTGCTAGAAAAGAAGAGGGCATTCAGGCTCAGAACAACAGAGAGAAGATGCATAAGCTATAAGCCCAGGGTGTGTCTGATGTCTGTACAGGCAGCCAGGGTCCCATTGCTGCTGTCACAGCCCAGAGCAGCCAAAGTGCCTAACCAATCATGTTCCCCTTTTTTGCTTCTTCTTCTCAGGACTGGTACCTTCAGCTTGTAAGATCCCAGTGTTGGACCAAATCAGATTCTGCACTGCTGGAAGGTGCAGAGTTGGTGAATCGCATCCCTGCTGAAGACATGAATGACTTCATGATGAGCTCGGTAGGGCAACAATGGGAGGCCAGGGAATCACCAGCTCTGCTTATCTTTTTGAGTTTTACTTCTATCTTAGTTAGGATTTCTATTGCTGCAATGAAGTGCCATGACCAAAAAGCAAATCGGGGAAGAAAGGGTTTATTTGGCTTATACTTCTACATAATAGTCCATCATTGAAGGAAGTCAGGACAGGAACAAGGCAGGATCCTAAAGGCACAAGCTGATGCAGAGGCCATGAAGGGATGCTGCTTACTGGCTTATTCCTCATGGCCTGTTCAGCCTGCTTTCTTATAGAACCCAGGACTTATCAGCCCAGGGATGACACTACCCACAATGGACTGGACCCTCCCCATCAATCACTAATTTAAAAAATTCCCTATAGGCCTGCCTACAACTCAGTCTTATAGAGACCATTTTCTTAATTGAGGTTCCCTCCTCTCAGATGACTTTAGCTTGTGTCAAGTTGATATAAAACTCTCCAGCACAATTTCTGTGATTAATGTATGGCAGTGTGTGGGAGACTTGAGTGTAGCAAGGGCAGCATTAGGCAAAGCACATGGAGGCTCTAATAAAAAAATGGCACATGAAAGCTATAATCCAGAATAGCACACCAGTACATGGGGTGTGAATAGGTTGCTATTTCAACCAAATTGGAATCCTAAAGAGGAAAGTTGTTTTAACTTCATCTTTCATGTGTTTAAAGAAAATGGGTGGCCATAAGCTATAATCAGTCCATCATCATTCATTTCATGACTACATGTGTTCACTGTAGTCTGGAAATTGATTGTTAATAGCCCCCTTGTTTTAGTTAGGATTTCTAGTGCTGTGAAGAGACACCATTACCATGACAATTCTTATAAAGAAAACATTTTGTTGGGTATTGCTTACTGTTTCAGAGGTTTAGTCATTATCATCATGGCAAGAAGCATGGCAGCATCCAAAAAGACATGGTGCTGGAGAAGGAGCTGAGAGTTCTGCATCTTGATCCACAGGCCGCAGAAGATTGTGTGCCACCCTGGGAGTAGCTTGAGCATATGAGACCTCAAACTACACTTCTTCTAACAAGGGGCTATACCGCCTAATAGTGCCACTTCCTGTGGGCCAAGTGTTCAAACATTTTAGTCTATGGGGGCCATAATTATGCAAACCATCACACCCCTGTATTACTTTTCTCATTGCTGTGATAAAACATTCTGACAAAAAGCAGTTTAAAGGAGGAAGGGTTTGTTTTGGCTCACAGTTCAAGGGTACAGTCCTCACGGCAGGGAAAGCATAGCAGCAGGAGCTTGAGTGTCTGGTCATATGGCATCCACAGTCTGAAAGCAGAGAGAGGTGAGTGCTGGTGCTCCTCTTGCTTTCTCCTTTTTTATTTAGTCCAGGAGCCCTGCCCACAATTAAAATGGGTCTTCCCACCTCAGTTAACCTAATCAAGAAAATCCCTGATAGGCACATCCAGAGGCTTGTCTCCTAGATAATTGTAGATCTTGCTAAGTTGACATCAGTATTAACCATCATGCCCACCATGTAGTGAGGTGCCCTGTCCCCTCTAGATATAGAGGAATTCTTTTCTACTTACCCCTCAAATATCAGAAGGAATACTGCAGAGTTGGTCCAGACCTTGAAAGCATTAGTTCCCCGCTCTTGGCTCCACTACTAAGCATCCTTAAGCCTACCTTAATGGGCTGCTTTGTTGCCCCAGTGAAGACAAGAACCCACTGCTCCTTGACATATGCCAGTGGGAAAAAGAAAAGCAGAAACTGAGGTTAATGGGAGGTGTGGGGGTAGGGCACACAGGAAGAGATCCAAAGGATCTGTAGCATGAGGGTGGGCTTGTTGGGGACGTGAGTTAAATTTTTCCATGTTGCTAGGTGGCTGTTAACAACTATGAAAGTTCCAGCTGTGACCATAGGAATGTCTGATTTGGGGGTACTAATGATGAAATATAGTTTTTTATATTAAAGCTTGATGTTCTATTTGAAAATTTTTTGTCTTCACCCTAACTCCTTAAATGGCTAAACACATTGACAAAATATAATAAAAACTATCATATGAGGCCAGGCATGGTGGCGCATCCTCTTAATTTCAACACTTGGGAGACAGAAACAGGAGGATCTCTATTTATGGCCTGTTGGTCTACATCCAGGCCAGTCAGGGCTATACAGTGAAAGTCTTATCTCCAAATAAATAAATGAATAAATAAAATTTGTTAAGTTTTGTCATGTGAAATACTGATTTTCCAACCAGATCTTTATCACACATAAGACCACCGTCCCTTGTTCCAGATGCTGTTATTACCTCAGGCTACAACAGTGCCTGGCATATTAGCCTTGATGTACTGTTTATGTCAATTAAAATTTGTCATTCTAGAATTATTTCAAAGAAATGTAAGATCAAAAAAGTAAAAAATACTACTGTAAAATTCAAGTACAACAAAGAATCCAGAAGTATTTTCTGAACGTATGTTAAATGGAATTGTTGATATATTTTTAATGTATATAATATAGTATATACTTTTTTAAATAGAAAATTCAACTTAGTTTTATCTTTTCTTTCTTTTATTTATTTATATGATAACTAAGACCCTTTCTAGAGTATATTTTTCTACTTCTATTACTGTAACAAGTAACTTAAGGCAAGCTGCTTCCTAAGGAAAAGAGGATTATTTTGACCGGTAGTTCTACAGACACAAGGTCCAAGGACTCATCTGGTGATGGCCTTCTTGAGGTCAGAGTCCCAGTGTGGTGTAGAGAATCTCCCATGGCAAAAAGTAAGGAACCTGAGTGTCCATGTTTCTAGAATATTCTCACAGGCAATACTCTAGTCTGGATTATCTCAGAAATAAATGCTTGTTGCATTAGCTATGTGAAGGAAAGCTTACCATCTTTGCTTTTGTTTGTCTGGCCTGTAATGTTCTGACCCAGGAGTTCAACCTAAGCCTTTTGGCTCCTTGCTTAAGCCTTGGCGTGAGTGAGATTGCTACTGGCCAGAAGAGTCACCTTTTTGAAGCAGCCCGTGGGGTGACTCTGGACCGGGTGACCAGTGTTGTTCAGCAGCTTCCTGCTGTCCATCAAGTCTTCCAGCCTTTCCTGCCTATAGAGCCCACAGCCTACTGGAGCAAGTTGAATGATCTACTTGGTAATTTAAATATAGTTTCCTTAGATGTTTCTCTCTTTATGTGTCTCTGTCTCTCTCTCTTTCTGTTTGTCTCTGTCTCTGTCTCTCTCTCTCTCTCTCTCTCTCTCTCTCTCTGGAGTGATGGGATGGTGGTAGCAAAATGTACAAGCCAGAGGGAGGCAGGGTCTCTCACTGAAGCTAGAGCTGCCGTCTCTGCTAGACTCACTGACCAACAGGCCTTTGGTATCCTGCTGTCTCAGCTGAGGTTACAGGTGCATACCCCACCTAGGTTTTATGTGAGGGCCGGGATTCCAAACTCAAGTCCTTATGCTGTGCAGCATACACTTTATCCACTGAACCATCTTCTCAGCCCAAGTTATCTTAATTTTTCAATTATTTTATGTGTATGGGTGTTTTGCCCATGTCTATGTACTGCATGCATGCAGTGCCCATGGAGCCAGAAGTTGGCATCAGATCTCATGGGACTGGAGTTACAGGTGATTGTGAGCCACTATGTGGCAGCTGGGGATTGAAAGTAGGCCCAGTGGAAGAGCAGCCCATACTCTCAACTACTGAGCTATGTTTCTAATCCCAGGTTATCATAGTTTTAAAAAGTATTTCAGATCCATACAGTGCTTCGCCTCAAGCACATATATAGTCAGGACTGTTCTAAAACACTGAAAGGCTGACATAAGTAACTGAGAAACTGCACCAAATTCTTAACTCTAAAATGTCTTTCCTTGTTGCTTGACTGCTCTTGGGCCTAGATAATCAGGGTTCTAAGCCCTTCAGGAATACTTGCTTAGACTCAGGGCAAACCAGGTTCAGACTGCATGTAGCACATATGGGTGGGCATATACAAATGTGTTTTCTTGGTGTTAGCATCCTCAAATCCACATAGCCATGTGAAGGCTTATGGAAGGGAAGGGCCTATGCTCACAGTCCAAGTCACTCATGCCAGTCTCATGTTTCAGGTGATGCTGCATCATACCAGTCTCTGACCACACTTGCCCGTGCCCTGGCACAATACCTGGTGGTGGTCTCCAAAGTGCCTGCTCATTTGCACCTTCCCCCTGACAAGGAGGGGGACATAGTGAAGTTTGTGGTAATGACACTTGAGGTAAGAGCAGCCCTGAAATGCTGTGTCTTTGTGAGGATAGGCTATGTGAGTAGCACTAAGATGAAAGCCAACAGCTGGCTGAATATGGTAGTGCACACCTATTAGCCCACTACTTTGGAAGTAGCGGCCAGAAAATTGTGGGTTCCCATCTTGTAAGGATGTATCTGGGTACATAGCTAGAGCCTGTTTCAATAAACCTCAGGCAGGAAGGGAATGCCTATTGTCAAAATCTAATTCCTGAGTCTTTCACCCTCACCATAACACCCACAGCAAAATAGGGAGGTCTGTAAGACATCCTCTTGTCCCAATACTACAATCCTAAGGTGAATCCTAATTAAAATCTAGGCAGTGTTATCTTTTAAGTTGGGCAATAACTTAGGCATCTCACCCACGGGAAATTGAACACTTGGCCCCTCAAAGTATGTATACACATGCTCTGTAGTTTTGTTACCTTGCCATATGACTACTAGAAAAGAGCTTCAACCTGTGTCAGAGCTGTGCTGCCCATCCTGAGTAAGAGTTGAGACATTACACTAAGAAAAGAAAGTTTCCTGAGGAAGTGTGGTACAGAGGCATCAGCTGAACCAGGCTGAGTTAGGTAGTCTTAGCTTGTCTTAGCCCAGTGGAAAGCAAATGTATGTGTTAAGTACTGGGTGACAGCTCCTAGTCATACCCTGAGCCTCACAGGCAATGTCATGGTGCTTGGTTCCCACAACAACTCCAAAGGATGAACTCTCTTCCCATTTTACACATAGGGAAGGAAGCTCAGAGAGGTTCAGAGACTTGCTAGAAGTTACTAGTCATAAATACTCCCAAACTCAGCTTTGTGACTGAGATTTAAACAGATCCTGTTTGGAAATCCTGTGTTACAGGAGCCCTTGAGAAAAGCCTCTGACTGGAGGCTGTGTGGCTCAGGACAAGTTTCTCTAGGTATCCAGGGCTCTAAAGGATAAAGATATCTGGGGCGGTCGAGTACTTAATAGCTGGAACTTTGGGGCATAGGCGGATCAGGACTGAATATTAAGGAACCTAGGAATGACAACATAGAAACCTGGGTCAAAACCATTTTTCTAGAAGGAAGTTGTCTGATCTCTTGGCCTCTCCATCTTTCCATGGTCTTCCATAACTTAATGGCACTGTTCTCTAGAGATGCCTGAGACACAGAGTGCTGGGTGAGCATTCTAACAGTGCTTCCCTTTAGGCCCTGTCATGGCATTTGATCCATGAGCAGATCCCACTGAGTCTGGATCTCCAAGCCGGGCTAGACTGCTGCTGCCTGGCACTACAGGTGCCTGGCCTCTGGGGGTTGCTGTCCTCCCCAGAGTATGTGACCCATGCCTGCTCCCTCATCCACTGCGTGCGATTCATCCTGGAAGCCAGTAAGTCCTTGTCTATGAATAACTTTGTTTTTGTTTTCACAAAGCTAAACAGGTAATCAACAATACATATCAATCATGAATATTTTTTCTTCTCGTCTCCTCCCAAGAACCAGTTAGGACTTGGAGTGGAATGGATGAATTATAGGTGCTGCCTTTAGAAGGCCCCATCTTTCCACCCCCAGACCTTGATATTACACTGGAACTTAACTCAAATTTACTAACTTTTCTAGTTATTTTGTTTAGAGTTTGGAGTTCCAGCTTTTAAAAAATACTTTTTAAGTTTTATCCCTTTGATCTTTAGTCTTAGTTGGCTATTTGATGTTCTTAGTCCTGAATGATTATAAGATTAACAAGATTACATTCAATAGATGACTTCTGTTAGAGTTGAAGTGTGTGCTTGCATACTGCATTGTAATGCTAATATGTTGTAAAATAAAAGGGATTCATTCTTTTCAAGGAACAGTGTCCTCAACAAGGGTCATTAGCTAAAAATTTTTAAAAATTGGACATTATAGTTTACATGTTAGAGGATGTTTTTGAAGTTTTATGTTTTCAAATTAAACATTATAGAGTGGTGTTTTGATCTTTCATTGTTTAAATTGTTTTCATCTGTGCATTTGTAGTCAACTTGGAAGCAAAGATCCAGGGATTAATTTTAAAAAGCTAAGCTTCTTAGTCATAGTGATGCTTTTAGCAGTATTGGCTGGTTTAATAGTCTGATAAAAACTCTTAGAGTGGAGATGGCAAACAGTGCACTTAGAAGTCTGAATGTGGAAGCACAAGTCTTTGTGTATTCATGATTATCTAAAACACTGATGCCTGCATTTAGTGTTATCCAGTGCTTTTCAGTTTTACTGAGATTGTCTCTAGAAATCTAGCTTTAAGTTGACATAGCTGCCTTTGCAAGATTTTATGAGGCTGTACAGGTTTGAAGACTTGAGTAGAAAGAAGGGTTAAAGTGTATGTTCTGCTGTGATTTCAGTTGCAGTGCAGCCTGGGGACCAGCTTCTCGGTCCAGAAAGCAGGTCAAATACTGCAAGGGCTGTCAGAAAGGAAGAAGGAGACTCAAACATACAAAGTAAGTCATAGGACCTCCCCACTTTTTTCCCCCTTCTGTGTTTCTTTGGGGCCTTCAAATTCATTCACAAAAGAAACTTGTGAAGTGGGACTCTGAACTCTACGAAACCCTCTAGAGCTCATCTAGAGGATTGAGGTTTTCTGACGATGGATGCACACATATTCCTGTTTTTGTGTGCCCTGTTTTTCCAGCGAAGACTCCCTCTCCCCTTGGACGAACTTGGTCTGGTTCATCCTACATTCTTCCTCACAGCCTGGATTTGCACCTCTTTTCTGGGAAGCCCCCATCTTAGTCCTCAGTACTTACCACATGACTCCTACTTGAGGATAAAAATATGTTTTTCTTGTCTGTATTCCCAAAATTGCTGCTTGGCCTGTTGTAAGTGTATATTAAATTTTGAATAAATAACTCAAAACACTAAGGAATTTGAAGTTAGTGCAGATACTCAAATGGTATACTGTAACCTTAATGACTGTTTCAGACATCTCTTTTGGTGGCATTTGGTGATTTGTTTTGTGACAAGATATCACTCTGTAGCCCAGGCTGGCAGTGAATTCATGGCCTTCCTGCCTCAACCTCCTAAGTGGTAGATGCTATTACATTGAAAAAAATTACTGAAATCACCATCATTTAAAACTATTCTGAACTTAGGCATCACATTGTCTTTTTCTGATCTTACTTATTGCTTCTAAGGTAGTTGTGGCAAGGCAGAGCACATTTCACCAACTGAATTCTTGCCTCCTAACTTCCAGGCTTCTAGAACCTTTTTAGTTCCTTGACCCTAGAGGCTCAAATAGTAGGAATGCTACCTATAGCTGCAGCCCTTCTCACACAGGTGGGAAAGTAGGCACCATTGAATGTTTATCTTTCTTAGGGTCACCAGGAGCCTCAGTCCTGCTCTATTGCTCCAGAAATAAGCCTTTGTAATCATAGGTATAGAGAAATGCCTAGTCACAGCCCAGCATCGTGACATGAGCCTGTCTGTAATTACAGCACTAAGGAGGCCAAAGTAGGAGGGTCATGAATTTGAGTTGAGCTAGATAGTGAGAGAAACCATTCTAAAAGATGGAGATACTTGGGCTGGAGAGATGGCTCGGTGGTTAAGAGCTTTGCCTGCTCTTCCAGAGGTCCTGAGTTCAATTCCCAGCAACCACGTGGTGGATCACAACCATCTACAGTGAGATTTGGTGCCCTCTTCTGGCCTGCAGGGATACACGCAGGCAGAATACTGTATACATAATAAATAAATAATTTTTAAAAAGATGGAGATACTTATAGGCAGAGCTTCCTTGTCTGTAGTCTTCCAGCTCCTGTTCCAAAAATTTAAGGTTACATAGTGGCCCATAAGCAACGCCATTTTAGTATATGCTGGGTTCTCACTTTGTTTCTGTCTTGAGCCCCTACAGTTCCTGCAGTTGAGTTATGATTTCATAATTTCTTCCTCACTACAAAGTGAGGAAACCTCCACCTCATAGCTTGTTTTTTTTTTTTTTTTTCCTAGCTGAGCAGGAGCTCAGGTAATTCTGTGAGGATAAGATGCAGGTAAGAAAATCAGGCCATGTGAAACACTGAAGCAAATGCCCACCATCATGAGAGTGCTCAGGTTGGCCCAGTGGCAGGAGATGACTTAATTAAGGCTTATATAATTTTGCTCATCCTCTGTAACTCTCTTGAGGTCAGTTAATGAGATTCTGGTCAGAAGAAGTCACCCAGGTTTTATTAAGTTTTTTAAGTCACCTCCAGTTAGTACTTTTCTTTGTTTAATTTTATGTGTGAAGTTGTTTTCTGCATGTATGCCTACACCACATGCATGCATTGCCCAAGGAGACCAGAAGAAAGTGCCAGATCCCATGGGAGTAGAGTTACAGATAGTTAGGAGCTACCATGTGGGTGCTGGGAATTGAACCCAGTTCCTCTTAACTGCTCAGCCATCTCTTCCTTCCTAGTTGATATTACTTAAAGTTAGTCTAATACGCATCATTTCTTTTAGATAGGGGCTTAATTCCTTAAGTTTAATAAGGATCCTTTTTCTATTCTAGGAAGTTGCCTAAATTGTTGAATCTCATGGACAAGGGTAACTATCTGTCCATTTTACCACTTGTTTAGTAACAATTGGTTTTCTAATTCCATGCTATATCGAGATTCAGGAAATATGAACAGTCCCTGCCCTCAAGACTCTGACAGGACAGATTGGTGGCTCTGGAATTTTCATCATCACTCTGCCTCTAAAATTTCCATCCAAGGCTGAAACTCAGGTTCAAGACTATTACTGTATTCCCCACAGAAATTGTAAGAATTGCTGGTGTTGGATGCATACCAGATGGGCTTATGTGAGCAGCCAACAGTCTTGGCAGACTGGACAGGGGTTGATAGGCTTGATACTCTCTTCTCCATGGGTATACAGAGGAAGGGTAGCAGAGTTACAGTGTGTTTTGACAGAAACTGCCCTCTTGATCACCATTGCCTATGTAGATCCCAGTTATATCACTTCAGCCTGCGAGATGGTGGCAGAGATGGTGGAATCCCTGCAGTCAGTGCTGGCCTTGGGCCACAAAAGGAACAGTACCCTGCCTTCATTTCTCACGGCAGTGCTTAAGAATATTGTCATCAGTCTGGCGCGTCTCCCCCTGGTCAACAGCTATACGCGTGTGCCCCCTCTGGTAAGTCATTGCTGAAATAGGATAGGTGGTATTTACTAGCAGCCTTGGGGTGGGGTGATCCTAAGACTGAAGTAGAATATTTTGGGGAAGATTCAGGAGAAGGGGGACAGAGTACTGGAATCTCGTGCATGCAAGGCAAATGTCATACCTATCACTGAGGTACATTTTCAACCCTTGGTTTTTGTTTTTGAGATTACAATTTAATTATAACATTTCTCCTTTCCCTTTCCTCCCTTTTAACCTTCCCATGTGTTCCTCCTGATCTTTAAATTCATGGCCTTTTTATTCACTAATTGTTACTGTATGAGAGAGTATTCTTAAATATAATCTGATTAGTCTGTATAATCCTCCCTGTATGTATGTTTTCAGGACTGAACAACCAATTGGTATGTTCTTCCCTGGTAAGGTCACTTCTCCTGTTTCTAGCTTTCCTCAATTGCCTATAGTTCTTTCTGTAGGATTAGGCCTCATGCAGACCTTTGATTTTTTTGGGGGGTAGGATCTTGTTCAATTGATAGTAACCAGGGCTGGCCTCAAACTTGAGATCCTCTTCTCTGTTTCCCTAATGCTAGAATTAGCTATAGGCATACATACCCACTTACCACACAATCTTTATTGCTGTAACCCTCTCTGTGGTAGTTCCAGCATTTTGCATGTGGGTAGTTGTGACACCTGTGTTGTCCCCCAGGCGTTCTGTGTAGTGGTTATTAGCAAAAATACTGGCTTTTCAAAAATGAGCTAAAGTACTAACCTTCATTTCCACTGATGTGCTCATGTTGGATGTGATTCTGAAGTGATTACACTAATTAATGGTAAGCCAGAAATTTTACTCTTCAATTATTTTCTTTAAAAAGTGTCACCTTTGAAGATTTCATACAAAGCTGGGCATAGTGGCGTGTGCAAAAAAAAAGCAGATTTCTGAGTTTTAGGCCAGTCTGGTCTACATTGTTCCAGTATAGCCAGAGCTACATAGTGAGAGACTGTATCAGAGAGAAAGAAAGATTGATTCATAAATTTAGGGACAACCACTATTGTGAGTTTTCTCTTGAAATTTTCTTCGCATATCAGCTTAAAATAGGCAGGTTCTTGGTTCAGCAGGAACTTAGTATGGGAAGAGGGTTAACAGCAGCTATGCTGACCTAAGTCTGCTGAAATAGCATACTAGACATATTCTTTCCTACAAAAATCCTCAACAAGAAAACAAAGCTGGCTCATAGCTGACTTAAGCCAGAACACAAAACCAGGCCCAAGGGGAGAGTACTTTTTTCTTCATAGAATAAGGCATGTGCCTACTGCTGGGCCACAGTCTCTGCATGTGTGTGTTCGCATGTAAGATCCTGGAAAAGTTCACATTTAGAAAGTGACAGTCATTGGACCTTAGAGTTGCAGAGGCCCATTTTGAGTACTGTGGCTTCACTGTGCTGGAAGTACTTACAGAAAAGAGCTGTGGACATTGGGAAGAGTACAATAGAAATCCAGGAGATCATCCAGCATTGCTGCATGGGCTTTAGCCCTAGGCAGGAAGAATTCCTCGTAGAGACTGTGCAGGGAGGCAGTATAGAGGTCATGGAAGGCTCTAGGGGATCTGCCTACATAGGCCATGTGCTGTAGGTAAAACTCCATCAAGTGCTTTTAATCCGCTCCCTTGAATGCCCTGGGTACAAAAGCAATTGTAGCAAGCATTGCAGAGCCTCCCCTGGGCATGCCCCAGAGACTTTTATGATTGTATAAGAGATTTATAGAAGGCTTTCCTATGATAAGAGCTTGGCTGTAGGAATCTGGGGAGGCTCCGTTAGGTCCTCATGGCTTCACTGAGGCACGTAGCTGAGCTGGCAAGATGGTCTTGCTATTGGAATAATATAGAGTGTGCCTCACAGTTTTGTGCATGGTGCTTGTCTGGATATCTAATGGCAGAACTCAACTTGTCAGAATTGATAGAATGAACAGTAGGGTTGGCCTTGTGCCTGATTGCCAACGCATATTTATACACGAGACTGAACTTCATTAGTGTTTGCCTTTTTTCTAACACACATTAATGTTTATGGGCAGCAGCATCTCCCACAAGGAATCTAGCTTGTGTACAGCCGGTCTGAGGGTGTAACAGAGTGGTGGGAGTCAAGCTTGGGCTTGAAGGTTCTAGGCAAAGGGGTGGGAGCCTTTTGTGGAAAAGCCTATGTGAGTAGTGAGGGGAGTGCAGCTGGCTCAACGGGAGACTAGTTGAGAGAAGGGGGGATCTCTTGTTTTCCTAGTCGCATCTCCATCCAGGTGTTACTCTCTTTTCATCTTCTCAGGTATGGAAACTTGGGTGGTCACCCAAATCTGGAGGGGATTTTGGCACAGTGTTCCCTGAGATCCCTGTAGAATTCCTCCAGGAGAAGGAGATCCTCAAGGAGTTCATCTATCGCATCAACACCCTAGGTACCCCACAATCCTCCTCAATCCCCATATTCCACACACATGCCCGAAGCTCCAGGGTAGGGCCATCTCATGGCAACTGGAAAGGTTCTGGGATAATGGGAACAAACCTTCACACATTTTGCAGCACATATGGAATTATGATAAGAAAATAGACCCAGGCGCACATAGACAAGGCAGTGTGTGGGGTTGCATATCAGGCTTTTTGAACAAAGATACACATGTAACTATCACAGGAAGCCAGATCCTGTCTTCATATTCAGACTAAATTGTATAAGTGGGCTGGGAATATGGCTCACTCTGTAGTGTTTGCCTAGCACCAATGAAGACCAGAGTTCAGTCTCCAGGGCTACAACAACAAACTGTAAGTAGTAGAAGTGAATTCCCCTGTCTGCTACTTTGACCTCGTGTTCTCACTTAGGTCGTTTTTCTCCTATGTGAAATGTGCAACTTGGGTAACATGGAGCCAAGTGTCACAGGAGCCAAGGTGGTAGAATGAGGGAAGATAGATTTGGCCAGACAGCCCCACTCATCCTTTGGCTGAACAGTGTGGGACCCTCAGTGTTATGGCCCATAAAATGGGTATTGTGTCCACTTCATATGTTTGCTACAGATGTGAACATGAAGAATATACTTGGTGTCTTAGCAGTAGCATGAGTATTCTCCTGTTAGGCCTGTTTCTGCTTTCCAAAGTACAATCTAAATTGCCCCCCCGCCTTTTTTTTTTTTTTCTGGATGAGGGTGTGTCTTAGTCACTGTTCTATTACTATGAAAAGATACCATGAACAAGGCAACTCTTATGAAAGACAGCATTTAGTTGGAGGCTTGCTTTCAGTTTCAGAAGGTTAGTCCGTTATTATCATGGTGGGAAGTAGACAGGCATGTTGCTAGAGCAGTAGCTGAGAGCTTTATATCTTGATCCACAAACAGCAGGCAGAGAGAGGAGATACAGGGCCTGGTGCGAGCTTTTCAAACCTCATCGTCTTCTCACGGTGACATACATTCTCCAACAAGGCCTCATCTCCTAACCCTTCTCAAACAGTTTATCAACTAGGGGCTAAATATGTAAATATAGGGACCAAATGCTTTCAAACCACCACAGGGTGTGATTGGGTAGTATGATTCATAGCCTTCCCCTACTGGGGTATTTCCTAGAAGAGCCCAGGTACCTGATCCATGTTAGTACCTTAGGCTTCTTCAAGTTTTCCTATTCAGATTTCAGCAGCCTACATCAGTTTCCTATGTCCATAAATTAAACAGTTCATCACTGTCCCCAGTAACTTCTGAGTAGGAATCAGGCAGCTCCCATGAAGAATTTTTTTCCTGCCTGTCTTAGTTATGTTTCTGTTACTTTAATAAACACCATGACCAAAAGCACCATGGGGAAGAAAGGTTTATTTCTCCTTATAGCATAAAGGTCTATCCCTGAAGGAAGCCAGGCTAGGAACCTAGAGGCAGAAACAGGAGTAGTAGCCATGGAGGGATGCTGCTTACCAGCTTGCTCACCAAGGCTTACTCAGCCTGCTTTATCAAAGCACGCAGGACCACCACCCCAGGAGTGGTACCACATATTTGGGCTGGGCCCTGCCACACCACTCACTAGTTAAGCAAACTCCCTTCAAACTCACTTGAGTCTGAGTCATACCCCTTACAAGGAGTGCTGCAGATCTTCTTGAGTCATGGTGGGAACACCAAATGCAGCCATTTGTTGAACTTTACGCTGATGTAGCTCTTTAGTGAACCTGAGGAATGGCCTCCTAGATTGCCTTTGCTGCTAAGCAGCTGGAGTGTTCCCAGCCCAATGCCATGCTTTTCCAATCTGTCTTCTGAGTGGCTTTCATTATTTATGTTTATTTACTTTATGGAGACAGGCCTCACATGAACATGCCCATAGTGCAGCGTGTACATGGAGGGCAGAGGATAGTTGGCAGGAATTGGTTTTCTCCTTTTTCCATGTGGTTCCTGGGAATTGAACTCAGATTGTCAGCCATCTTGCTGACACTAATCTCACCAGCTTTACAGAGACCGAATTATCGTGTATGGTTCTGTGGTCTGGTCTGAAATCTCATGGTCAGACTTAAGGTAACACTTTTAAAATGCTTAGTAGACAGGAATAGCCTGGCCTGCTTGAGCAAAACCTGTGTGGACATCCTTGTCACTGTACCACACAATGGGGGATTGAAGGGCAGTCTGGGCTGCTGAACTTGTCCTGTGCCTCTTGACCTTGATAGCATAACTGACTTCCATGTACTACAATGTCCTTCTTGGTAAATGGAGAGACTGGTATTCCATATGCTATAGGATTGCCCTGAAGATCTTGCACTAGAAACAGCACTGATGGCGTTATATTGTCAGTGTTTCTTCATGGGTTTGGGGAGTTGGGAAACTATCTAATGTAATGATTGATTCCCAGGGTGGACCAGTCGTACCCAGTTCGAAGAAACTTGGGCCACCCTCCTTGGTGTCTTGGTGACCCAGCCCCTGGTGATGGAACAGGAGGAGAGCCCACCAGAGGTGAGACTTCTATAGCTAGAAGGTGGTGGCTAAGTGGGAACATGCAGCTATGGCAGCTGGTGACTCTGTTTTGGAACAGGAAAGCAGGCTGATCATATCTCAGCTGATGCTCCACAGTAAAGACAAGCCCTCTGAGAGGCATGGAGACTGAAGCTTCCAGTAGCTAGGATGCATCTTTTACTATGATACATTCCACATCAGTGATCAATAAGATTGTTCTCTGTCAGCACTTTTGCATTCTTTTGTTCATTTATCACTATCTGAAGGAATGTCATTGAACTAAAACAGAAAAGGCCATGAATTCAAGTCATGTTCTTGTTTCTTGTTTGTTTTGTTTTTAATTATCTTAGAGGTTTTGTTTGCTCAGTATTAATGTATACCATGCTAATAAGACATGAATAACCACCATATTTTTGTGTGTTAAAAATACTGGGATATTTGTTTGCTTAGTATTAATGTACACCATGGTAATAAGACATGAATAACCACCATATTTTTGTGTGTTAAAAGCCCTTGGTTTTGAGACATGTGAAATGAACTGTGGAGATGACAGATAAGAGAATGAATCTATATAGGTCACAAGTCGTCAAGATCATCTTCCAACGTTTCTGTAGCTGCCAGGTTGCCAGAGGCAGTGTTCTAAAATGATAGTATTTAAGAGCAATGTCCTCTGAGGTAAATGTCTATTTGGAGTTCTATGCCAAATATTTGCATACTTCAGGTGTACTCCAAGGCCTAGGTATATAGATGTGTGACCAATGCCAAACAAACTTGAACAAAAGACCCTGGCTATGGGAAGCCACAAGACTTAAGGAATCTAATTCTCCTTTTGGAAGCCTTATGGCCCTTGGGCTCTGTGTGAAGTAGAGGCAGAATAAGTAGTTGGTATCTTGTTGTCATGTTGTCAATGTGTGGACTGTTCCTCTAGGAAGATACAGAAAGGACCCAGATCCATGTCCTGGCTGTGCAGGCCATCACCTCTCTAGTGCTCAGTGCAATGACTGTGCCTGTGGCTGGCAATCCAGCTGTAAGCTGCTTGGAGCAACAGCCCCGGAATAAGCCCCTGAAGGCTCTCGATACCAGGTTTGCCTGAGTTCCTATGTGGGCTACTGATGTAGGAGGGTCTTCTGTATTTGTGTGTTACTTTCATTGGTTGAATAAAGAGACTGCCTTGGCCTTTTGATAGGGCAGCCCTTAGGTGGGTAGAGTAGACAAAATGAAAGGCTGGGAGAAAAAAGGCAATGTGGCAGACGCCATGCTTCTCCAGCCCAAGATGGACACTGGTTAGACTCATGCCAATAAGCCACAACTCAAGTGGTGATACACATTAATGGAGATGGGTTAAAATAATATGTGAAGAGTTAGCCAATAAGGGACTGGAGATAATGGGCCAGGCAGTATTTCAATAAATACAGTTTCTGTGTAATTGTTTTGGACATAAGCTAACCGGGCGCCGGGAACGCAGGCCTCTCCTCCCTAGTACAGGCTACATTCTATTACAGAGGATGGTGAGGTAGCCCACTCCACTTTTAAATTCCCATACCCTTTCCTTTGTTAAAAGAATTGATGTAACATGTGTCTGTGGCCCTGCCCAGGGATATAGATCCTAAAGTGATTTTTGTCATTAGTGACAAGCTGAAGATTTAGTGTGAAATTGTATGGGCTTCACTGGGTATTCAGGCTCAGATTTCTGGGTCAGGAATGAGCACCTGATGCAGGGTTTGCTTGCTGTTACACCAGCTGCTTCAGGCAAGTGAAAGAGAAGTCCTGGTGGTTTTCATTCCTGGGATGTTTGAAAAAAGCAAACATGTTCTTTCATTTTGGTTCTGAATTTTAGATTTGGAAGAAAATTGAGCATGATCAGAGGGATTGTAGAACAAGAGATCCAAGAAATGGTTTCCCAGAGAGAGAATACTGCCACCCACCACTCTCACCAGGCCTGGGATCCTGTCCCTTCCCTGTTGCCAGCTACTACAGGTACAGGAAGGAGCTAGAACAAGAGTGTGGCTAGCATTCTTTTTTTAAAAAAAATAATTTATTTATTTTTATTTTATATGCATTGGTGCTTTGCCTGCATGTCTGTGTCAGATCTTGGAATTACAGACAACTGTGAGCTGCCGTATGGGTGCTGGGAATTGAACTCAGGTCCTCTGGAAGAGCTGTCAGTGCTCTTAACCGCTGAGCCTTCTCTCCAGCCCGTGGCTAGCATTCTTGCTGTGGCTTAACAAGGAGGCTGCATGCTGAGTGTATTGCCCCCATTCACAAGTCTCATGCTTTGCCTAGACTTGTACCACCATAAGCACCAGGATGTATCTTGCTTCAATGAAGAGAATTTTGTAGGTTCTTTTTCTTTCCATTGTGTTTATTAATTGTACAAGTTACTGTGTTGCATAAAGACATTTTCATACAAGTGTATAATGTATACTGAATGAACCCCCTCCAAAACCTCCTTACCCTTCCCTTTGCCATCACCCTCGTTATTGCTGAACAAACTGCTTCAGTCTTCTAATTACCTCATTCTTTTAGGAATTTAAGTACCTTGACTTTATTTGGGGACGTTTCTGTATGGAAATGCAGTGTGTTATGTATCCCAAAATGATTTTGGGAACATTGAATTTAACAGAGCAGTGTGACTTTAAATGGCCATGGGCTTAGACCTGAGGAGCCTCTGTCTGAGCCAGTAGAGTGGGTGAGAAATGACATAGATACTTGCTCTGTAGAGTCTTGAGAAAGGTGTGGATAGCTGGTTATAGGAACTCAGAGTACGGCTCTAAGGGCATCAGAGTGCCTTAGGGAGAGAATGGGTGGTGTGAGATCTAACACTGTTAGCTTGAGGCAGCCATAGGAAAAGAGTCTAGTTTGCCTACCAGGCTTGCCAGCTCAACAGGTTGCCAAGTGACAGTACTCCGAGACCTCCTGGGCCTCTGCATATCTGAGCCATCCTGCCAATGAAGAGGATAACCAGATTGGGCAAACATCTTTCCACCCAGTCAGGGTCTTATGCAGTGCTATGCTGATGTTTTTATAGGTGCCCTCATCAGCCATGACAAGCTACTACTGCAGATCAACTCAGAGCGGGAGCTAGGCAACATGAGCTACAAGCTGGGCCAGGTCAGTTACACCATTCCATTCCCTCCTAAGGATTATAGGCTGAAAGTATAACCAGCCTTGTCTGTCCTCAGGCTTGAGCCACATACCACATTCAGAGAAAAGTTTTATTTACATACTTTATTCTAGATTTCAATATATTTTGCATATAAGCATGCGGATGTGTATAAAACATAGTGGAATGAGGTGAGGCAGGAGAGAGCTAAGAAGCATTAAAGGTCAGGAAGGGCAAAATAAAGTCAGCTGAGAGCTTCTCAGTCAGATGCATCACTGAAAGCTTCCTGGCTGCTAGTTCAGAGAGCAACTGAGTGCATAGTTTAGCAGGTAGCATTACACTTTAGTAAGAACAATAAGGATAGTTTACAGATGCTGACTGCAGGGCTCAGGAACTGTGGCACCTGCTGCTTCTCTAGACAAACCCCTCTGTTCCTTCCTACCTTTGCAGAGAAAGCCCTGCCCTAAGATAAGTCATAGTGACAGTTAGAATGTGATGCGCTCTTCATGGAGTGTTTCTAAAGATGAGGTGATAAACAAGATGCTTGGGGCCCCTAGGTACATGACCATGTTCTAGGGTCCCATATCCCTGGCTCTGTATCCCTTCTAGCTCTGTTATATTCATTTAACTCTTGTTTCCTTCAGTACTGGAGTTCCAGTTCCAGTGTCTGTAAGCTGAATATAGTAAGATTGTGTGGGTCCATTTTAGCCCTGCCTTGCCTGGGATACTATATCAGCTATCCAAAAAAAAGCTACTGGGATGAACTGCTACTTTGCATTTTGTGGAAAGAGATGGTGCAAGGAGCTAGGTGTGAAGAACACTGGCAACTAGAATTTATTCACAATTCTCAGCTTGCCTTCATTGAAAGTATCTGAGATCATAAGGGAAAATGCAAGAGGGTTTGTAGAGGAGCAGTCAGAAGGGAGGTCACTGTTCAACTGAGCGTGCAAAACCCACTTTACCTGGAGCTGCATTTGGGGGCTTGGGGCTCTTGGCTGCCCCTTAACCTTCCTAAAACAATTAAATCTCCAGCTGCATCCTTGAAGAAATATCTCTAAGCAATTAGCCCAGAAAAGCAGGGTCTACTCCTGGAAAACACAAATGAATGGAAACCAGGTTTATAAAATCTGTATATGGTCCCCTTTCTCCAGGGGACTTTTTGGAGCCTCTTTTACTTCATACTTTTTCCAGACACTCATTCAGGCCTTGAACCTAAGGTCAAAGTTTTTCTGCCAACAGTTTAGCCCTTGTACCCAAGGGCTCCTCTGACAGTAGCATATAGGTATGAAAGGGATAGATCATTACAGTGGTCACATGTACTCAGACTAGTGGGCTGGCTCACACCTACCCAACAAGAACTTTAAATCTGGTGCCTGCTTCTGTGGCAGGTATCCATACACTCTGTGTGGCTAGGGAACAATATCACACCCCTGAGAGAGGAGGAATGGGATGAAGAGGAAGAGGAAGAAGCTGATGTTCCTGCACCAACATCACCACCTGTGTCTCCAGTCAATTCCAGGTTTATACTGGCTTTTTTTTTTTTTTTTAAAATAAGCAATTTGAAATTTCTTCTCAGTCACTTGATATGTTTGGGGTCCATCTTGAGGTAAACCTCTCATCTCTGTATGGGGAAAATATCCATGTTTCACACTCTGCAGAAAACACCGTGCTGGGGTTGATATTCACTCCTGTTCGCAGTTTCTGCTTGAATTGTACAGCCGCTGGATCCTGCCATCTAGTACAGCCAGAAAGACCCCCGTAATCCTGATCAGTGAAGTGGTTCGGTCTGTAAGTTTACCTTCCCCTCTTTCCCCACACTCAGAAGCATGTGTGATGCTGTGCACACACATACACATACACACATGTACCAAATACACTCCACAGACACATCACACAAATACCATATAGATGCACTAGATAGATACCATATACATAAATGCATACATACCATACTTGTATGTGCCACGCATTTGCTAAATACACAGAGAGACACATACATATGCAGACATAGACACACACACACACACCACCTGGTTTGTAATATCTCAGAACCTGTAAAGGAACTCCTGCAGCCTCCCAGGTCTGGAGGGACAGAGTGTTTGAAGTTGGTGATGGTGACAGGACAGATGTTCTTTTTCAGATCCAGAGCAGGTAAATGCTCTCAAATGTAGCACCAGTGTGTAGTATGTCAGTTGCTGTCAGAGTTCCAAAGGCCCACCTTATCTGTCTGTCTCTTCTGGGGTGGTGACAAACAGCTGTGGACTCCTAGACATTACCCTTCTTAGATAAGTAGATAGGTCAGATAAATAGTCTCATGGTACTTCATGCTCTTCAGCTACAGCCCCAAACATAGGGTGTTTGTTTTATGAGTGACATCTATCAATATTGACAGGGCTGGAAAGAAAAACTGAAAGGCTCTAAAATAGTCTCTTGGTCTTTTTAAAAGTGATAGTAGGAACTAGAGAAAGCAGTAGTTAAGAGTACTGGCTATTTTTTTCAGAACCTAGGTTCCATTCCAAGAACCCACATGGGGGCTCACAACTACCTGTAACTCAAGTTCCAAGGGATCTGAGTCCCTCTTCTGGCTTCTGTGGGCACGGCACACACATGGTATGCCAGCATGCATGTAGGCAAAACACCCATACACATAAAAATAAATAAAAAACAAATAGATAATAGATAAGTCATAGTGGGGCCAGCAAGATATCTCAGCAGGATAAAGTGTTTCCTGTGCAGCAGATCTGACAGCCTGAGTTTGATCCTCAGAACCCACAGTAAAAGGAGAGACTTGACTCTCAAGAGTGGTTCCTGGCTTTCACACACATGCTATGGTTTTGCACACACCTGCACTTATACACATACATTATCCACACACTCAGTGATAATAAATTAAAGTAACAATAATAACAGAGAGAAATGATTGCCCATTTCTTGCTCCTAGGAGTTTTGAGCGCATGGCCCTGTATTAATGGACATTGCCTGAAAATGATCACCCCTGTATATGTGGCAGCTGAAATCCAAGCTCTTCCTCCATCTGTAGTGTATATGCAAAGGCATTTTTAACATGATATTCTATTACCACTTCTACATTCTGTATTTTAAGTCTCTCCAATCAGGACTGAAGATTCCCCTATTTTTTCCCATGAACTAGCCTTGCCACCCACTGCATTTTAGACTACATTTCTTACATTCCTCTGGGTGTAATGCTCTCCTTCTTGTTCTGATCTTGCATGTCTCCAGCTTCTCGTGGTGTCAGACTTATTCACTGAACGCACCCAGTTTGAAATGATGTATCTAACGCTGACAGAACTTCGGAGAGTGCACCCTTCAGAAGATGAAATCCTCATTCAGTACCTAGTGCCTGCCACTTGTAAGGCAGCTGCTGTCCTTGGTATGGTGAGTGAGAGGTAGTGCAGAGGCTGCTCCCATTGAAGCACTTAGGACTTCTCTGCTTTGGAACCTGGTGTTGGTCAAATGTGCTGCATGTGTCTGTATACTTCAAAGGCCTGTCCCAGGGTAAAGTCCTTGGCACATGTGAACCACAGCTCTGGTCAGCTAAAAGAACTCAGTACTTGTTGGTATCATCCCCACAGGAGACCGAGATGTTTTGTGGTGAACATGGTTGAAGCACCTGTGCCCCTTGGCCTTTATGCCATTATAGTAGGGTACCTCTTCAGGACTAAAAGTGTGAGGCCACTGGGACAGCACAAATATTGGAACCATTCCTTGCTTCCGTGGCCAGTCTGTCATCTTGACAGCTCCACCCCATTTCTCTGGTAGGGCCTGGATCCCACTGTATTGCTTGACCTACACAGGTCTTCCCTGGTGACCCATTTGTCATAGTAACCTTGCACTTCCACTTTGGGAAATGTAGATATCTATCCTTAGCATCATGATTGTCTTGGTCCAGTTGTAGTGCTATCACAGAACACCTTAGACAGGGTAATTTATTAACAACAGATGTGTACTGGGAAATCCCAAATCAAGGTGTTCTTTGGATACCTGATGTGTACTTCATACCTAGATTCCCCCACTCATCAGCATTCCTCATTATTCTGCTGCTGGTTTATCAGAATTTGGTTAGTACTACTTGGTTTTGCCTTTCCTGTATACATACTAAGTGGTTCTCATAGAAAATATGTCAGATACATACATAAAAATAATTACCTGTGTGTTCCACCTCTTGTTGGTGCATTTTGGAAGGCATCAGCATGGCCAGTACAGTAAAGTGACTCTAGACTGTTGGCTCAGGCACTTTTGACCTGTCACTTAATGTTAAAATATTACCATGTTTTTAAATTAGGTTAAAATTTATCACTAAATGTTAAAATTATCATCATGTTTTTAATATATTTTTCCTGGAATCCATTTTTGTAATAACAATAGAAACTTACTTGTTCAAGGCTAGAGAGAGGACTCAGTGGTTAAGAACACTTGGTGCTCTTACAGAATGCCTGATTTCATTTCTAGCACCCACATTGCCAACTTACAACCAACACCTTCTTCTGGCTTCTACAGGTTCCCATAATGCGCATGCATATTTAACATGTGGACACATATACACATACCACATACAAAAACTAATTTTTAAATTAGTTCAATAGACACATGAGTGGCTGCTGTGCATGAAGTGGTTGGGGCTACTGGCGGGAGTGGTGTGGATGAGCCTGTTGAAGCCCATTTTCCATGTGCCATGTCTTCCCCTGTTAGAACCTGCTGTCACTGTACCTAGAGGCTAGCACAGGTATACAGTATGGGTGGCCATGCTTAGCATCATCCAGAGAACAGGAACAATGAGCACTTAGTCCCCCTGTGTGAGCACACTCTTCAAAGCAGGCATCTTCTGGGTGCTGTCAGGACTGTGTCCTTGTGGGAGGTCCATTTTCCTTCATGGGGGGGCTTTAGTGGCTTGATTTTCCTTGTAACTGTGGTTTTGTGCTCAGGCCCAGGTTCCTCGGGCAAAATGTAAATCAAATGCATCAGGCAAATAATAGTGATTTTTAAAGAACAACCCCAAGGCGGAATGGTGACTGGCTCCAGTTCCCAGCTCTGTGTACAGAGGCGGCTGTCCTTGAAGGCAATTGTCTTCTGAGAGGCTTTTAGCTGCCCTGTGTTGCTACAGATGGTGTTGCACTGATGCATTGCTTTTCCTGGGGAAACTTGAGCAAAGGTCTGCTCACCTCAGATAAGCCACTGATGATCCAAGTCCGGCTTGTAAACCAGTGTATTTTTTGGCTTTCCTCATATAAGCATGGATGAGGACTTATCTATTGGAACTGTAGTGACTTCAAAACAGCTGCATACTAAAATGTCCTACCATGGCATGGGTAATGTAACCCCAAGAGCTGCATAAATGGAGACATAGCTTCCTTCATCCTCTTCAGTTAACCTTCCTAAGACCAAGTGCAGCTGGGTCAGGATTATGTGCAGTATGCTGAAGTTCAGGTTTTGGTCCTTAACTACCCATGCTATGAGGGAACATTATAGTTCTGTACTTGTGAGAGTCTTGTGTGGATGCAGGTAATCCGGCTCTTCTGATTTCAACATGCCATGACTGTGTCATGTCCAGAGGTCAGTGTTCCACCATATGCATCCAAACTGTCACTGTTCTTTGCTCACTGTTAGATCTGCAGCCTTCAACAACATATCCTGGTGTTATGCTTAAAGAAGTGTGGTTAGAGGTCTCAGTCATACTATCCTTAGGAAGGACACACGACCTCATGGAGATGGGAAGGGGGGTGAGAAGGAAGTAACTGGCGAGGACTGTTAAGCTTCTTTAACCCAAGACCATTAGATACAGACTCCCCTGGAGAGAGTTGGATGGCCTCTTTGTTTCTGTGATAGCTCTGGCTGTCCTGGAACTCACTCTGTAGACCAAGCTGGGCTTGAATTCAGAGATCCACCTGCCTCTGCCTCCTGATTGCTGGGATTAAAAGTATATACCTCCACCACTAGATGGCCTCTTCTGTCATGAGACCAAATGAGCCCTCAGTCAGCCTTTCCTGGTAGGGTGTTTGGTAGGTCACAGTCAGACACTGAAGTGCTGCTGCTGGAGTGTATCACACAACAGCAGTCTTCACTGCTGGAGGAGTCCTGTGTCAAGGTGTGTGCTGGGTGTCTGAGCAAAAATTCCACTGCCACATTTGGAATACCCAGAGAAAGTGATACCATGTCAGTGCAGGTTAGCACAAATTAGTGTCAAGAGCTCCACAACTATCAACAAGCTTTTGCTAGGAGGAGCCAGACCAAAGTTAATTATAGTGAAGAGACATGAGGCAATATTAGCTGAGGGAGAGAATTCCTGGGTAAAGCCTAGGAAACCAGAACATAACTCATTCATCCAGTAGGTAGACAAGGAGTAGACAGCACATATAAGATGTTCCTACAGAGGGCAGCAAAGCTCAGAATCCAGTGTTGTCAGTCAAGGCAGGTTACAGGAGCACCCTACAACTCCAAAAGGGAAAGCAAGTGTAGGCACAAATCACATTTTCCACATAAGGTGAATCCTCTCTCAAATTCAAATTTTTATATAGGATCAGCACTGTACACCAACCTTTCCTGCATGGTATCCTGCCCCGTGCGGCTTCTGCTGTGTGCTAGATTATAGCCAGGCTCTTTCAGTTTCAGGAGATCAGGCCATTGGCAGTCAGCAATCAGCCCGTCTTCAGCAACTCATGTCTGTGCTTGTATTCAGGACAAAACTGTGGCAGAACCAGTCAGCCGCCTACTGGAGAGCACACTCAGGAGCAGCCACCTCCCCAGCCAGATCGGAGCCCTGCATGGCATCCTTTATGTGTTGGAATGTGACCTCTTGGATGACACTGCAAAGCAGCTCATTCCAGTTGTTAGTGAATATCTGCTGTCCAACCTCAAAGGGATAGCCCAGTGAGTGGGGCTGGCTGGGTGGGCTTTAGTATGGTCTTAACAACAACAAAAATGAAAAATAAAACAGAAGAGCCCTGTTTTACTTTAAAAGTATATGCTAGAACTGGCATAGTAGTGTGTGCTTATAATCTCAGCATTTGAGAGGCTGAGGCAGAAAATTTGGCATCAGCTTGAAACTAGCCAGAGCTACAGATGAGATCCTGTTTCAAAAGTAACAAAGTATATGCCAGGTTTTAGTAGGTGACAGGCAGGGAACCCAGGAGGGTACCTATTTTAGGAAATAGTAGCCATGAGACACAAGGACACAAGTATATGTCAGAAGCTTTCATCTCTAGTAAGATGAAAAGTCCTGCCTCTGCATCACTCTCCTACAGCACTCAGCACACTGATGTAGACCAGCTTCCTTATTCTGTCATCAGACTTAGCTTTCTCTTTAGTTTCTGATCAGCCCCATGTTTCCTGTGAGACCCTTTATTCCTGCTCTGATCTCCACCTCCCCCTAAAGATGTCTTACATACAGCTGCACATGGATATGTTGCTGGTCCTTTTGATAACAAGTTGAGCCCATCACAGCTCTGTTTTAGAAGCAGAAGGAGGAGCTGTGGCCTGATGGAACACACAACTAGGCACTCAGAATCTGGGACATGAGTTAGGGATGAGAAGGGAGTTGAAGGAAAAGCCGGCTTCTCTGTGATGGATTGTCGATTGAGAAACGCAGAGTAAAGTTAAAAGTTTGGAGATGGTGAGGTCTTAGGCTGACAGACATAACTGCTGACAGGTGAGCAGAAAGTGCATTTCAGGGGCCCAACAGTCAGTGGCAAATCGGGCTGGGACAGGGATAGCGGCTTGTAGGAAGGTACTTTCTTCCCTCTAGTCCTTGCTGAATAGTAGCTTACATGTGTGCAAGGTAAGCAAACAGCCACCTCCTGCAATTCCAGGTCCTGGCCTGGGGCAGAGTTGAGCAGGTTATGTGAAGGCACAATCTGCTGAGGAATGAAGAGGGCAAAGAGAACTGGGGCGGGTATGAGGTGCTTATAGTGTCCAGTCAGATAATAAGTAGACCTTGCTCAGTGCTTTGGGCAGAGAGTCCCATGTCACATACAAAGCAGTAGCCAGTTCCTAGATGTGACAGTGTCATTTGAACACATCTGAAAGGGTAGAAGAGATGATGTGTGGTTCCTTTATTTATGGTGACATTGATCTAAATCATATGCTAGCCAGGTCCCTACTGTTGCCATTGGCAACAGGTACCAACTGGTGATCCCATGAAATAGAGTGTTACAAGTTAGTACATGCCACACATGGAACAAACAAACACCCTGAGGAAGCATCTTAAACATGAAGAATCTGCAGGGAGAGTGAAGCGGCCTATGAAGAGGTACAGCATTGAGATGGTGTGCCAAACTGAGGCCATGCAGCTCTGGAAACCATGTAGTCACTTGACCAGCCAGGTGAAAATACCTGGAGACTCTGGCACAGCCCAGGGTTCTATACTCAACAGACATGAATGGATATGCTTTAAAACTGTTCCCACTGCAGACAGCCAGGGGTGCTATATGCGTATTATTTCTGTCTCCCATTCTCAGCTGCGTGAACATTCACAGCCAGCAGCACGTGCTGGTTATGTGTGCCACTGCATTCTATCTGATGGAAAACTACCCTCTGGATGTGGGGCCAGAATTTTCAGCATCTGTGATACAGGTGAGACAGCTCTGGATGGGCTCTATTGGACACAGGCAGGCTTCCTTGTGAACTGTACCAGTGGGTCATTGTGCTTTTGAGGAGGATAAGAACAAACCTTTCTTCTTGTCTAGATGTGTGGAGTTATGCTGTCTGGAAGTGAAGAGTCCACCCCCTCCATCATTTACCACTGTGCCCTCCGGGGTCTGGAGCGCCTCCTGCTGTCTGAGCAGCTCTCTCGCTTAGATACAGAGTCTTTGGTCAAGCTAAGCGTGGACAGAGTCAATGTACAAAGCCCACATAGGGCCATGGCAGCCCTAGGCCTGATGCTCACCTGCATGTACACAGGTGAGCAAGTTGTAAAGGTCATCGACTCACCCAGGGCCATTGTCCTTGGCCTAGCTTCTAGGAAGTGAAGCAGGAACATACTCAGGGTCACAAGCCAGGCCTCATGGTGCTGCAGCTTTATTGTGGCCCTATACCAGCCCTGTTACCTTTCCAGAAATTCTAGGGCCCAGGGCAAGGGAGCAGCTCACATGACACCACCATGTATAGGTTTCAGAGCTGCCTCAGGCCACCGCATCCCTGAGAGTTGTAAGAAAGTTGAGGTGGGTCCTACCTTGCTAGGGACTGTAATCACCTGTTTTTGAAGGGTCTGTGTTTATCTGGTCAAGTCCTATATGAGTCACCGAATGCTGATTTCAAGCCTCTTGGATTTCAATCCTATAGCTGCCTGAGTGTTTCTGTTTCAGGAAAAGAAAAAGCCAGTCCAGGCAGAACCTCTGACCCCAGCCCTGCTACGCCTGATAGTGAGTCTGTGATCGTTGCTATGGAGCGGGTATCTGTTCTCTTTGACAGGTAAGAAATGCAGCACAACCCTACCTCTAACCTATCCTATCATTGACTATTCTAGAGCCAAATTCAGAGCAATTGCCTCTATGTGTATTTGTTCATCCTCTTAAACTTTAAAATGCATCTTGTGGCCATTTTTTCAATGCTTGAATATTCACAGAGCACCACTTGGGGACAGCTGGACCCATGTAGGTATACAGCCACATCACTGCCCTCATTGATCCCACAGTCCACTGCTAAGGAAATAAACACTCCTGGGAGTATGCTCAAGTGCTGTTGGTGGGCTTGGGCCACATCCACAGGAAGGTACCCTTGGTTGGGTAGAGACACAGCCAAGTGTCTGAGTCACTTGTGCACTTCTCAGCTGTACACTGCATTTGTGTTTGTATTGGTGGGATAGTTGTAGGTCAGCTCTCTTTCAGGATGTGGCTAAGGGGCAAGTGTTGAATGTTGAGAAGAATAAACAGGAACAAGTGGTGTGGGGCTGGGGGGAATCTTTGATGGAAAGAAAAACTCCTGGTTGACACTAGTGCTCTCATATAGGACACGTAACAGTGAAAAGTTTTTGGAGCATTTTGATGTGGAAAGTCTCTTCAATAATGTCACCACCCCACCCTATTCCTGCTGTTCCTTTATAGTGCCTTCTCACACTCTGCATTATTCTCCTCATAGTGGCAAAGGTCACCCTGCGCCCAGATCAATCAGGGCAGCAAAAGAAAAGCCTGTGTGTCACCTTCGAATTTTAAAGCTCATATCCTAATTGTGGTCTGAGCCCCGCTTGGAGCATCCCTGTGTGTCAGGGGCCTCTGATCCTCAGTCCATGTTGCTCTGTGGGCAGGACTGAGAGGCCAGGAACTAGGGTGAAACTCAGATCAGCTCCCCTCCTTACAGGATCCGCAAGGGGTTTCCCTGTGAAGCCAGGGTTGTGGCAAGGATCCTGCCTCAGTTCCTAGACGACTTCTTCCCACCTCAAGATGTCATGAACAAAGTCATTGGAGAGTTTCTGTCCAACCAGCAGCCATACCCACAGTTCATGGCCACTGTGGTATACAAGGTGAGGGTGTCCATGTGTGGGACAAGGACAGAGCAGGGGGTTGAAGGCAGAATCAATTCCATGCTTCCAGTAGGTCTGTCAGCAGGGCTAGACTCATCCTGTAGGATGGGTGACAGCTGTAGCCCCAGTCACTCTACTCCCATCCGCACCCCACAGCCTGACCTGTGCTCAGGACTCTCTCATCCCCAGGTTTTTCAGACTCTGCACAGTGCTGGGCAGTCATCCATGGTCAGGGACTGGGTCATGCTGTCCCTGTCTAACTTCACACAAAGAACTCCAGTTGCCATGGCCATGTGGAGCCTCTCCTGCTTCCTTGTCAGCGCATCTACCAGCCCATGGGTTTCAGCGATGTATCCTTCCATGGGTCTTTGGCCATATTTTAATCTCCACCAGACCTTTATTATTCTCTTAGTATCAGGTTCAGGTTTCATTGAATGTTTTGAAACTAAACTCTACAGAACCCCACAGATAGCAAGGCGATGCTTAATTAACTCTTCTCCAAATGTTGCCTCAGTGAGGACCAGCCTCCAGCAGCTAAGGGGTTTGAGGGTGAGTCTACAGAGTCAGCAGACTATCAATCAACTTCTCTATCTGAGGGAGTAAAACTTAATTCTCTGGGACTGTCGGGGGCAGGGGGACGGGACGGGATTAAACTTACGTCTCTGAGGCCTGTAAAAAGTAAAAAATACACTCTTAGGATCTTTCTCTGTTCTCTCTCTAATCTTGTCTTTATTTTTCCTTCACAGCTTATATATCCTG
This sequence comes from Ondatra zibethicus, assembly GCA_004026605.1. Lineage (NCBI taxonomy): Eukaryota > Metazoa > Chordata > Mammalia > Rodentia > Cricetidae > Ondatra > Ondatra zibethicus. The sequence continues at coordinate 25,504 of PVIU01004962.1, read as the reverse complement.
ACAAAATGTTTCAGAAAGTATAAAAATTACAATGTGGTTACATTCTATCTTTCAAGTTAATGATTATAACAAATACAGGAAAAAACATGTTTCCCATTTCCCTTACATGGTTAAACATCCTGTGTATTATAGATGAAAAACAAATTATTCCAAGAACTCACATACATTCATGTCCAAGCAACTTGTAGATTAACACAGTATAAGCAAGCGAGGTATTTTTCTCAGTCATGCTTTTACTGTCAGGCTGCATTTTGTTGTTTCAAAGAAAGAATCAATTGCTTTATTACTTGTCTCAAAAGTAATTGTATAAGGAATCTTAAAAAAATCACTAACCTAATCTTTTATATATGAAAAACAGTTCTACTTTACTCAGGGTGTACTCGTTAACATTTTTTTATATCAGGAAACTGAGGACAGAAATGGGTGCAAGGAATTAATCATCTTTGATCATCAACCAATTCTAGCAAGAAAGGCACATCAGCTAATAATAATTGGGCTGTTTTGTTCTTGTTCCTTGATCTTAACAAGTCCCTCACTGAACTGTGCCTTTCTAAAACTTGAGTTTTTAACCTCAAAGCTATTCACAAAAACATCTCAATCACCAGGCGGTGGCGGTGCATGCCTTTAATCCCAGCACTCAGGAAGCAGAGGCAGGTGGATCTCTGTGAGTTCGAGACCAGCCAGGTCTACAAGAGCTAGTTCCAGGACAGGTTCCATAGCTACAGAGAAACCCTGTCTCGAAAAACTAAAACTCAATCTAACCTTAAGTCACTCCAAAACCTGTGACCGCATCTCCCAACATTAAGATTAAAAGAATTTGAGCTAGCTGGGCTTCTGGGACTCAGTTGTTTTTCTTAATCATTAATTTAAACCACAGTCTATGTGGCTTCTCAATAGAAACTCATGTGTTCTAGCTGTGTGACACTTCCTTGTTTTATGTTTTATCCTCTGCAACCTCTGTTTTATCAGAGACGGGGCAACATTTTATCTTACCTTTACCTATGTTAATTTTTCCACTAAACTAATCTAACTTTACTATGTTTATTAAAAACCCTCAATCATCAAAATTCTACTTAAACTACCACTATTATTATATTAGATCATTGTTCCAGTCAAACAGCACAACTTAGGAGGAAATCACCTTCTTAATAATCCACAGGTAAAAATGCCCAGTAAAACAGGATATTTCCAAAACTACAGTAAGGGCAGTGGGGAGTCTCCCCATGCCCATTTATTCCATGCCAGGTACCAGAGAAAAATGGCAGCGGCAAAGATACAGCAGTAGCAAGAAACATTCTGGGGCCGAGGCTCTGAGATTTACCCGGCAGAGCTTTGCTTCCTGGTGAGCTGGTTTCCCAGACCTAGCTGCCACCTGCTGTTCCTCTGACAGGGCCACCAGCAACTAAAGGTATAAAACTTTGACAGGGACACAAAACAGAAGGTTTAACCATTTGCCAGCCAGTGCTGCCCAATGGGTGGGTTTGTGGCAGGAATGCTACTGCTGAAGGATGATGGGAGGGGAGCACAGAAGCGGAGGCAGGGCAGCTCAGGCCAGCCGCTGGCCCTGCGGCTGCCTTATCCTCTGGCATACTTTATCCCTCTGGGGTTTTCTCAATGCTGCTTCTCATTAGCTCTCAACTTTATGCCGTGGTCACCCTCCTGGGGAAAGTCATAAATAAAGCTGCAGTTCCCGTCCCAACAGTGCTGCCAGGAGTTCCTCTTTTGGCAGCCTCTCCCACAGTAGACCACGAGAGCTACTGAGCAGCAAAGTTGTCTTGGTGGTGACAGCACAGCCTCACCCCAAGTACGGAAAAGCCTCCCAGGCAGGGTGCTAGCTCTACCCTTCCTGCACTGGAGCAGTGTGAGCAGGAACACCAGCCACTAGCACTGTGGGGAGCCCAGCCCAGGTAAGTGCTACTGCACAGAGCACTGGGAACCAGCACCCTGTCTGCACTGCAGGGCTCCCACTTTCTGGGCCTCTCTGCCTTCCCACCCCTGCCCTCCTGGGCAGATAGCTGACTGCAGCTGGAAGAGGGTTGCAAGCAGCAGCTGCTGCAGCTGTGCCTACGCCACCCTCTGTTTTGGTTGCCTACTGTCCTCCCTAGGCCTGTTGGTGGACTTAGGAAGGGAACCCCTTGGGGAGGCTGTCTTCCTGCCCTTGCTGTTGTTCCCCTTAACTCTTCTACCAGCCTCCCACACATCATCAGCAGGATGGGCAAACTGGAGCAGGTGGATGTGAACCTTTTCTGCCTGGTTGCCACAGACTTCTACAGACACCAGATAGAGGAGGAATTCGACCACAGGGCTTTCCAGTCTGTGTTTGAGGTGGTGGCGGCACCAGGAAGTCCGTACCACCGGCTGCTTGCTTGTTTGCGAAATGTCCACAAGGTCGCCACCTGCTGAGTAGTACCTGTGGCACAAGAGGCTGAGAGGAGGCAACTGCTGGGGCCAGAGCCAGGAGCCTGTGCCAAGCTTCTGCTGGGGCTGCCTTGGTCACACAGGCTTCCACTTGTGTCAAGTGGATGGCAGGAGTGTTTTACGGTGTGGGCTATGCAGGGAACATGCACTATGTTGGGGTTGAGCCTGAGTCCTGGGCCCTAGCCTTGCTGCAGCTGTTGGCAGTGCTAGGTTGACCAGGTGTTTGTCTTTTTCCTAGTGTTCCCCTGGCCATGGTCGCCAGGTTGCAGCTGCCCTGGTATGTGAAGCAGAAGTCCTAGCTCTTACCAGATGGTTCTGAGCCCTTCTGTCACACTGGGCTGGAGAACTCTCACCTGCATTTCCACAGCAGGGTGTACCTGCCACACCAGAGTCTGGACACAAAATGAGTGGTATGGGGGGGCTGGGAACTGGGGGTGCCCGGTTTCCAGCATCATTTTCCCTTTCTCTGTTTTCTTCTCAGGAGTTAAATTTAATTATATCAGTAAAGAGATTAATTTTAATGTAACTCTTCCTATGCCCGTGTAAAGTGTGTGACTTTCAAGGCCTGTGCTGCATGTGATAAAGTTTGTGGAAGTGGATGGATCTTCTGGCCACCGCTCCCTCTCCTGTAGCTACTCAGTCTAGTCAGGCAGGTCCCTTGTGTAGCCCTCCCAACACCTGATGGCACTTGCATCTCACACGTCTCCCTTTTTTTATGCATCACATTTAACCAGCACAGAGAGAGGTGTTCATGTTCACTGCCCTAAGTGAGAATCCTATCTGTGGCCTAACTGAGGGGCTGAGAGCTACTTTCCACTGTTATAGTTGTGCAAGGCTTGCCTTGCTGCAGCACCCCCTCCTCGGGCATAATTGTCAAGCTGTCTACTCAACAGTGATGATGCAGTTTCCTAGTCCCTCAGCCTAACCAGAAACAGCCTCTGTTGTATTCAAAGAGGCTATCCCAATAACCTCATCTCTGGTCCTGGCTGAACTGGGCTGTAGCCATTGTGGATGCTGTCCCTTTATATCTTCTGCGTGGTGGGGACCTGAGGAGTGCTGGCCTGATAACCCCAAAGCTGTCTCTGAGCTATAGTTTGTTGGTTTGTCTCAGTTTCTCTTGGTCAAGGGAAAGCTTAGCATCCTAGCAAATGTTAAGGATGAATCCAGTCCCTTTGTTGACCCTTCCCATCTTGCCTTCTGTCAGCCTAGGGGAATATAGACTTATGCCCATCAGATCCCAGGGAGGGTTCAGCCTGACAAGATGAGGCACCAGAGGGAAGATTCAGTATTGGGTCAGCCTCATGCTTGTTAGTGCCACCTCTGTTTCCCAAGGCCTGGGCCCAGAGTAGCCTGGTCATGTTAATGAAAATGAGCCCTGGACATGGGCTGTCCTCATTTCCTTGCTTGGTTTGGGGGCTCTGCTTGGCTGTATGACAAGGTAGGTTCTCTGCTACTTAGCTAAGTCATGTCCATGTGGATTAGGGGAAAGGGGTCATTTGGAGCTGTTTTCTAGGCTGCCATGCTCCTAGGTTGGCCCAACAACTCTGCATGTTGCAAGCCTGATTACTCCTTGTGGTAGATGTTTATAAGAAACTTGAATGTAAAATCTGGAGCCATTCTCTTGGGGATTCATGTCAGTGAGTTCAACCTGGAGTTCAGTTGTTCTTGTTCATAGAATGACCAGAAACAGTTCTTAATATGAGACTAGAACAGCCTCTGCCACAAAGCTGTTCTCTTGTAATGGGTGCCACAGCCTAGAGATGCACCCAGGCACAGGCAAGCATGCATTTGCGTATATATATACCCAGAGTTCTATTTGTGTACACACACACATGCTCACACACACACTCCTCAGAGACATATATAAGATGCCTAACCATTCTTACTGAAAGCTGCTCTTTTTGGACATGCCACATACAGTCAGCTTTGTGACTGGCATCTGAGAATGGGACTCAATTTAAAATTTAAAGGGGAACAAAAAGGCCATAGCTCATTGAAGTCCCACTGGAGATATTGCTCCACCTGACTGACTGCAGGAGGGACCAAGACTTTTCATCAAATTTCTCAAAATCTATGGATTTCCAAACTTTATTTAAAAATGTTATTTTGATTGTGGGATTTAGGTGGGGCAAGAGGTGGGATGTTGTTTTCCTGCTGGTACTGTCAGGAAAGATTTTAATGAAACCAGGGTAGAACTGTTTGGCAATGCACTTCAGCATGTTTCTTCTCCAAAATGTGCCTCCCACTGCTGGCCCCCTTGACATGTAGGTGACTTTGTAACTGCCAAGTGCCCTTTATTATTCTCTCATTTCCGTCTGCACATGTACCCTTCAAGAGGGAAGAGTTAAAGTAGAGCCACCTCCAGCCCTATAGAATGTAGTGCCAGAGAAGGCACTAACCCTGACAGGAAGCACCTTCTTGTGAGTGAAGCAGCTCTGCTTTCAACCCATGGGGATAGGTCTTATACATAGCAATAGCTTTGCTCAAAGCCACCTGGCAAGGAGCACTGCCTCTCTTTGTGGGGCTGCAGAATGAGTCTCTCCTTCCACCTGTGCACACCCTTCCCCACACAGTCTCACTTGGGTTTAAACCCTCCCTCCATTAACACTGAGCACTAAGATCATAGCTGCTGCCAGGGCAGGCATGAAGCTGTCTTCTGGTACTTGGTGTGTGGAAGTAGAAGACACTGAGAGCTGCTGAGGGTGGGTGGGGAGCTCAGGATTGTCACAGGTTGGAAGAGAACTGTTCCTCGATGGGTCTGGAGCTTCCAGGAAAGAAGAAGCCACGCTCTGCACTGTGACAGCTGAAGATGATTTGAAGGTTCAGGGCCACCCTCTATGTGTACTTGTCATGCTTCCGTGCCATCAAAGGAACTGCTCCCCTCAGTGTCTCTGGAAACACCCTCTGCCACAAGTTGGGTGTAAGGTGATGATGACAAGAGACTTATCTGCAGAGGTTTGGCTGCATTCTAGGGGCTCCTGTCCAGGCCTTACTGCTGTGTGCCACAGGCTTCACTGGGAACCAGGAGGGCTGTGATGGGTGTGCCCCGGAGCCCAGTCCAGACCTGGCTGTTCACGTCCAAGTGGAAGGACTGACATGAAATGTATATTTAAAAATTTTAAATTGCAGATATTGTACATTTGAATTAAAGAAGCAATTAAACCACCCGTTGTTACTGTCTAAGGCTTGCTTTACTTACTTCTTTCAAGCATTTGAGGAGCGCATCCTGCTCATCTCCAGTGGGCAAGTTTACCACCCAGCAAGCTCTCTTGACACTGTAAAGGTCAGGCAATACTAGGTATGGAATGAACCTAGGTACCTGGAGTTGGGGCCAGACCCAGAGTTATTCACAGTAGGGTTCTATTGAAGTGATCTCCCTGTCTTGGAGATATGACGTACCAAATTCTGGTGGTGATTGGCATTTTAAGCCATCGTGCAAGGTCCTACATATTGTTGCAGCTTCCATATGTTGCTCTAAGGTACCAGAGGGGTGGTGAGCCTCTGTCCTCATGTAGTTTGGCTTTGGAGTCTTTGCATAGTCTCCAATCCTTCCTTACAGGTCATGCCCCTCTTTCAGGTGGAACCCCTCTGCTCCCCAACAAAACTGGTCTTCCTACCTTTGTTCTAGCCTCACTGCTGTGTCTACAATGCCTGCCCTGTCCTTTATAGCTTGCAAATCCTTTAACCTTGTTGAAAACATTGTCCATCTTACTAGGTCCCTTCCTTTATATCTGGGCTGAGCCTGAAGCGCAGACATTTTATTCACTAACCTACAGGAAAAAGGACTGGTAAACATGTTATGAAAGCCCATCAAGTTCCAGTTGAGAGGCCAGAGTTGTCTACCTTATTTCTCAGCCCACCAGACACACTGAAATCTGACTGGATCACTCTTGAAGCCCTGTAGATTCTGCCAGTGCATGCCATTGGCCCTTCTAGGTCACAGGGTCTGTTTTCTGTTAAAAATGATGAACCCTTGCCAGGAAGGGCCGGGTAGATACCCGACCAGATTTAGATCCCTGCTCAGTAACTCAAAGCGTTTGATGGTATGGGTGTTACTTACAACTCCCTAATCTGTCTCAGCAGCCCTCTCTGGGACTATGGTAATCTTGCCCTTAAGGTCTTCAGCACCACTTGAGTTTTGGTGACTTCAGGGAAATGAAACACCCCTTCCCTCCCAGTGGATAGTCAGGCATGGGTTTATTCAGAAAGGATGAGGTAAGCCTCCCTGGGATATCCACAGTATGTGTTATTTCTTCTAGCCACCAGAGCAGAGCAGCCTTCCTGACCAGAGCAAGTCTTGTGCTTTCCCCTTGCCTGGGGAATGTAGGAGCACAAGACCTGAGCTCCTCCTCTGCCTTACATTGTGGTTGGTATTTTCAACTTTTCCAAAAAGCATTCTGAAGGAGTTTGTTGAAGAAGGAGCCTAATATTGTGTTGAAGCCCAGGGTGAGTATATGGCCATAGAGTAGACAGGTTTCAGGTTATGTGGAGGTACACCTGGCCTTCCTAGAATTTGGGCCTTCATGTGAGGTGATATAGCTCAGCCAAATCTGGAAGACCCACTTGGGTAGCCCAGGGAAGGCTTATGGGCAGAGGTGAGCCCAGCACTGGAGAATCACATACCTTCCTGGAATCCTCACACATCCTTGGCCCTGAAGCCTGAGAGGCTCCTCTCCCTAAGTGTCTCCCTCCATGTTGTGGTCCTAGAGGGAATGCCTGCTTCACTTCAAGCTGGGGATGAAAATTTGGGGGATAACTGAAGAGGGGAGGGCTGTCCACAAAGGCAGTGATACGTAATGGCAATGTCCAGCATTGCAGCCCAGGCACCTAGCTAGGCTTTTATCCCAGGAATTGCTGGAACAGGCCAGTTCTAAGTAAGGTAGGTCATAACTCCTCTCATTACCCACCACTGAGATAGGCCATACCTCACTCACCTCCCAGAGCAGTCCAAGCTCTTAGTGCACCCAGACTCCCTAGACTGGGCCCTACTACCTCTTGGTCAAGGCTACACTTGGCCACTGCCACATACATGTGCACACATTTTGCATTATTCCAGGCCTTTGTCAAGTCTTCAACCCCTAAATTCTTCCCTCTGGTACAGGCTCAGTTCACAACCCCTTGTTTTTAAGTTACCTGGCATCCCACCATGGCGCCTGCTTTCTGCTCTGGCCTCTATTCATATAGGCTGAGCTTGGCTGCCATCACCCTAGTTGAGCCTGGTTTCCTAGGACCTGAACTGTTTTCATAAATACAAGTTTCAGATTAGCCCCAGTCTCATTATTTAGAGGGGAAACAGACCCAGAGAGCCTAAGTAGGTCTTACCAGCTCACAGCAGGCCTGTCTTGGCCCGATTTCTTCTGCCTGGCCTCTAACGGACACTTGCTAAAGCTGACCTGCCCCCTTTCCCTTCAGGTGCTCCTGAGGGCCTAGTTCTCAGCCTTCTGCCTTCTCATCCTGTGACAACTGAGGGTCCTAGCAGGCCATGCAGCTGTGCCAAGGTATGGAACTCTGCCCTCAAGGGAGAAGCTGGAGCTTGAACAAACTGGTTTGTTCATCCCAGTTCATTCTTGTCCTTGGAAGCCAGGCAGGACTCTGCTCCAGGAGGTGTCCCCAGAGGCCACTTTGTCCTGGGGCTTCTGAAGCCTACATGCCTGAGAAGATGTGGTGGGAACCCATTTATCTTAGGAAGGTTCCACCCAAAGTGTATGACTACGGAGTAGCACCTGCCAGGCTGGCTCTGCTGCCTCCTATATTCCTGGAACTTGGGCAAGCGGCTGGTATAGATGTTTCCTCTGTAGCCATATGACTGTAGGACCCTGAGTAATGGCAGAAGAATTCATTAGCCAACAGCTAGCCCCTGGCCAGTCTTTGAATTCTCCAGCCTGGCGGTGGTGGCGCATGCCTTTAATCCCAGCACTCGGGAGGCAGAGGCAGGTGGATCTCTGTGAGTTCGAGTCCAGCCTGGTCTACAAGAGCTAGTTCCAGGACAGGCTCCAAAACCACAGAGAAACCCTGTCTCGGAAAAAAAAAAATTTTTTTTTTCTCCAGAGGTTCTAAGGAGATTTGTGGGAGGGGCTAGGAGATGGAAGACAGGGACCCTATGACTACTTTACCTCCCATATCCCTAAAGGTCATGGCTCTTTGGCCAGCATTTTGCTAACTCCTGTTATTTTAGTACAGGGATGAAGAAACTGAGGTTGGGGCCCATTGCTAAGGTCACAGAGTCAGAGATTGAAAATCTAGCAGCTTCTAGCTGGACATGGTGACACATATTTTTAATCCCAGTACTCAGGAGGCAGAGATAGGTGGATCTCTAAATTCAAGGCCAGCCTGATAACACAGAGTTCTTGGGCCCCTAGTCATAGTTGTCTTTCCCTGTTTACTGGAGGTGTTGTCTGTGGAATCCTGGCCAGGAAAGGCAATAGGGCAGGTACCTAGTTGCCCCACCCCACAAGGATCAATCTTTGAGCCTAAAACCTAAAGTGCCTTCCTGGAGGAGGCACCTTCTGAGCTGGGAGCTCAGAGAACCAGACCCAGTTCCTACACTCAGCACTAGGGGGCAGCAGCAAACCAGCAGACCAGTAGTGTGTCTGGCATGACCAATATCTGACATTGGCAGTGAGAGTGGTACAGTGAGTGCCCCTTTAGGAGAAATGGGACAATCAAGGGTCTCTACAAACAAAGCTCCACAATAGGAAGAATGTCTCTGGGTGACTCTCAGGGTCCAGAGGGAAAGGAGTTTGGCCAGTGCCCAGTAGCTTTAGCAAGACCAGACATTGACCTGAACCTATGAAGTAACACAGCAAGACTTCCATGGGCTTCTCCTGTTTCCCTCCCATTTTAAATTTTGGACTGGAGCTCAGGTCACTCCTCTGCCACCCAACAGGGTCCTAACTGCTCCTTACAATGGACACAGGAAGCCCAGAGAGACTCTTTTCTCCAGGCTGAGCTCTTCCTGTCTTTGGTCTGTTAGGGGACAGGCTGATAGACACTCTCCCTCTGTTGGTCAGAGAGTTTGAGCCTAGTTGCTTAGGGTCCAGGCAAGACCGGGTATCCACCACAGCCTATGCAGCTGAGGGCCTTAGGTCCCATAGAGTTGCATTTGGTCCTCACCTGCCAGATATTAGATGTTGATGCCCTATGATGGCCTTCCCTCTGCAGACTCCACATTCTGCACCCCTGCCCTCCTGCTGACTTCTCAGCCTGAGGGTCCTGCCTAGCCCTGTGAGCATATTAATCCTCTACCTTGAGTGTTTTGCTGTCCCCACCTCAGCATTGCTGTATTTCTTGAGGACAAGCCCCAAGCTGTGCCCTGCCTCAGGCCATTGAAATTGCCCTTTATCCACTGCCAATTTTCTCTGATGGGCCTCCTCAGCTCAGCTCAGTTTGCTTCTTCCATCAGTGCTATGCTCCTGCTTCCACTCATGGTGAAGGTCGATGTCTGCGTCCTTCTGGCCTGCATGGCTAGGTCAGGCCTAGTTCTAACTAGCCTAGCTTCCTAACACCCACACAACCCGAGACCCAGGGTGTTTGGTGAGTGGAACAAGAGAAGCAAAGAGGTGATGATGAGGCCCAATCTCAGTAAAGCTTGATAGGCCTCTGAGAGGGAGTGACCTCAGCAAGGACCCCACCATGCCAGCCGCCATAAAGACAGCACTGGGAACCCATCTCCCTTGTGACCCTGCACCTTGGGTCTCAGCACACTGCCCATCTGGGGCCTCCTTGGACTCTGGCCTATATGAACCAGGTGAGGCTGAGGTGGGGGCTGCTTGGGTCCCCCATGCAGAAGCCTTTCAGGCACAGCTGAAGCAAGTCTCTTCTGAGGCCTCGAGGGCCAGCAGGGTGGGAGGAGGACTGGGAGCCACAGTGGGTTTGGGCACAGCCTCTCACTGCAATATTGATGGCCCGTCAGTGCAGCCCTGATTCCTGTGCTTTCAGTTAAAAGGTTTCTGTTGTTGTAGCTTATGCAGTTGCTCTGTTGCTATGGAAACATGACATCAAAATGACGTTTCCCGTTTAAAAGCTTTTAACTAAATTCCTGCCTGTCAGATGTAGGCCCCATTTTGAGCGTGGAGCTGCCTCGAGCAAGCGAGTGAACAAGCGCACTGCCTCTCGCCCATGGTGCGTTGGCCAGGCCTGAGGCCCTGCCTGACTGCCATCCTTAACCCTGCAGGTGCCTCCAGCATGGCAGCAGCCGAAGTACCCGGCTACCTTGTGTCTCCTCAGACGGAGAAGCATCGGCGGGCCCGCAACTGGACAGATGCGGAGATGCGTGGCCTCATGCTGGTCTGGGAGGAGTTCTTCGATGAGCTCAAGCAGACCAAGCGCAATGCCAAGGTGTACGAGAAGATGGCCAGCAAGCTCTTCGAGATGACCGGGGAGCGCCGACTAGGCGAGGAGATCAAGATCAAAATCACCAACATGACCTTCCAGTACAGGTGGGCATGCAGGATGGTTATGGGAGGGTCTAGGCAGGTTGCTCTACTCTTGGCCGCTTTGTGATGTGTGAGTCAGGGAGGGTGTGTGTGGCCTGGGCTGGATGGTCCACTGAGCAAGATGGCCTTCTAAAACCATTTATGCAGCCTCCTATTGGGAATAAGAGGAAACTGAGGCCCACAAGCAGGAAACTGGTCCTGAACTCTCAAGTGGCAAGTCTGGGAATGTCACTTCAACTTCCTGGGACTGGGGCTGGAGCTATACCATCATGAGGATGGTTTCAAGGTTGGCATTAGACCTGCCTCCTGCCTGCCGTGACACCGCAGAGGTGGGTTGTTAGGCAGCACCAGACCTGAAGGCCTGCTTCCTGAACTGGGTGGGGCTCCAGGGGACCACCTGGTCTTGGCTCTGCCTGCCTCACTTATCACAGCACCCAAGTTGGGCTTGGTGCTGTTAAAGGAAATTGAAGCTATAGTGAAAAAGGAGGCTGACTCCCAGGCCTGGCTGATCTCCATACCCTGAGACTTTGAGTGCTAAGTGAGCCCCTGCCATGTGCCTAGGGCCAGCCTCAGGGTTGGTAAGAGGGCTGTTTCGGGGGCTTCCTAGACAGCACAAAATGCTGACCTGAGAACTCCCCATATGTGTCTCTGACTTTGTTACATCTCAGTTGTAGACTGTATTAGCATGCAGCTGAAGGAGAGCCTGGAGGGAACTGATACTAAGACCTGGAATGTCTCTGGCATCCATGGGGGAACAGCTGTGGTGGGCCTGACCTATCTGGAAGAATCAAATGCAGGGCAGGGATCATGGATAGGGTGGACATTGTGGACTTTGGAGGCATTGAGAAAGTAGTGGGTGGGACAAAGGACATGGTATAAAGTGAAGGTCGTGTGCATGAGGCTCTTAGAGAAGGAGGCATCACTGCAGGAGTTGGAGAATGTCGAAGGAGGACAGTTGTTAAGAGTACTCCCCCAAAAGACAGGCTCAACAGGCTAGGTCTAAGAGCCTATTCGGATGGGAGGTGCTATCCCAAGAGACTCTCAAACATACTAGTAGCTCATCTGGTGAGTTGGGCAGATGGGAGGCTGGTGCAGAACTTACCATGAAGGAATAGCTGTGCAGTGCTCAGCCAGGCTCCATGGAAGATAGGCACTTTCATAGGTGAAGAGATACCCCAGGAAAGAGAAGGGAAACTTGCCTGGCCTATGAATCCCGTGCCCTTGTAGACATGGAGGACCATCAAGACCTTGGACAGACCATGAAGCCCTGAAACTCCATTTCTAACTGCTGATTTGACTTCTAAGGGTCATAGAAGAAGGGAAAGGGTCTTAAGCCTTGTCTGTCCATGGCTCATTTCTGACTCCAGTGCTGCCCCCAGAAGAGCCTACGAGCCAAAACCCGCAGTTCCAGCAGCTGCTTGGACTTGCTGGCCTCAGGGTCATTTGGTAACTGATGTTAAATATCAGCCTGTCTTATGAAGAAAGAGCTGAGAGGCAAGTCTAGTGCCCACAGGAGCAGGCATGAACAGACGGAGATAGCAGCCATGGCCTAGCTTACTCACTCTCCATACCTGTTCCAGTTCTGGGTGAAGAAGGGGTTTCTGGGGGAGGTGGGAGGCTCTACTGGCTGTTTTCCTTAGCCTCTCTGACTTGGTGGCTCACAGCATCTAACTGGGTTATTCATTATTTATCTTGAAAGCCTCCCTCAGTGTCCTAGGGGAGGGATTCTGTCTCCGTTCCTAGAGGTGGTTGTAAGCCAAGAAGACCCAGGAGATGATGATGCATGGGAAGAACAGCCATTGCAGTCTGGGAGTAGGAGGCATAGCACTTCAGTGTATGAAGCACATACAGACAATGGCTCCTTTATTCATCTCTTCCTAACCCCTCACGGCAGAGTCTTTTCTTTTTACAGGAGCTGTTTATATATTAAGTTTTTAGCATATAGGAAATCTGAACAGGTAGCTAGGTTTCATGGAATCTAATTTGTTAAAATACCATGTGGAGCCTCCTCACTGGAGACAGGCTTTCCCCATTTCTCCAAGGAGTGGGCTAGCTTACTGGAACAGAGAAAACTGGGAAGGGGTTCTCTGGAAAGGAAGAGCCGGGTAGAAGGCTGCCATGGCACCACTGGTAATAAAGTTTACTTTCACTGGTCCCAGGTGGCTTGATGGTTACCCTGCTCTTCATCCAGAGCAGTCTGTGCTCTGTCCTGTGTAACTTGTCTCTGTTTTCTAATGCCGTCGCGCCATGTGGTGGAGCCCTCCCAGACCCTGGATGCTACTCCCCAAGGCTAACCTCTGCTGTGACTGACCACAGCCTATCCTGAGAAGCAGCCCCTGTCATTGGCTATGCCTGTATTGGGGGCTCATTTAACCAGCTGTCTATCTTCAGGGACCACTGGGGCTAGGGTCAACCCAAGCAGAGAACCCTATATGGGCCCAAGTTGTCCCTGGGGGCTGAAATGCTCCTGCCCACCCTGCCTATAGTCTCTTTCTATGCAGACCAGAGCTATCTAGCCAGCATGTGTCCTGTCTCCCCAGTCCTCCTGCCCTCCTTTCCCAGGGGTGGTCAAGGACAGGGATGTGACAGTCCTCTCAGTGAGATAGGATCCATCCGTGGGAGAAGTTAGGGCATAGGGTCTAGAGGGCATTGGCCACACTGATCTGACCTTCGACTTTGACACAGTAGAGAGGGGATGTCAATCAGTGTGAGATGGCACTGACCACCCAGCCCCATAGACTCTGGGCAGGCTGTGGGTTTGAGAGCTCAGGGATGGAATGGTAGCAGCATTACAGTGATATGGCATAACATACCTTCCTGGTAGGTTCAGCTGAGGACACTGTTGGAGCCTGGCCTCTTGTTTACCAGGCATTATTTTATAAAACCTTCCCTGTAGCTTTGTGAAGGGTTCACTTTTCCCATCCCCGTTTTACTAATGTAAAACATGAAGGCTCAGAGAGGTTAATGAACCTGTCCAAGATCACACTGTGTGTGCGAGATACAGGCTCAGAGCTGTGAGTGTTGTTTTCCTGTGGCCTGCTATTACCTCTCCTGGAGGCATCTTTGTAGAATACAAGTGCTGCATGGCAATTTCTTCTATGTTGGTATCTCATACACAGTCTCATTGCTGCAGGCTAACTTATATAAAAAGCACTCAATTCATTGCAGTGAGTTTAGAACCCACAGAAGAGAAGAGACCACAGGAACCAGCCCCAAGCTCCCAGCACCTATGGGTGTCCTTGCTCATGCTTGGGTTTCCTTTCTGACACCCAAAAGCTATACAGGTCCCAATACCTCTCTATCTTCTGTCCAGTGTCACGGGGGCCCTAGGGCCTGACTGATTTTACCAAGGAAGCCAGTGCTGGCCGAGAGTGGCTCCCGCCTGTGTCAGCATGACTCCCTCTGGGGACCTAGACCCCTTGTGTGCCACGCTGCCCAGGGGCCAGGCAGGACAGGCTGCACCTGCTGTTTCTCACCTTGGCTCTTGTGTCTCTCGTTTCAGGAAATTAAAATGCATGACAGATAGCGAGTCCGTCCCGCCGGACTGGCCCTATTACCTAGCCATTGATAGGATTCTGGCCAAGGTCCCTGAGTCCTGTGAGGGCAAACTGCCGGATGGCCAGCAGCCGGGGCCCTCCACGTCCCAGACCGAGGCGTCCCTGTCGCCGTCTGCTAAGTCCACCCCTCTGTACTTACCGTATACCCAGTGCTCCTATGAAGGCCGCTTCGAGGACGATCGCTCCGACAGCTCCTCCAGCTTACTGTCCCTTAAGTTCAGGTAGTGTGTGTTCGCCCTTCCTCTCTTGACCCAGCACTGCCTTGGCAACTCCACCCCCTGCCCCATCCCCGAATGGGGCCAAGGCTCCAGTGCTCGGAGCTAGGGACTGGCAGTGGCACAGTGGCATGCTGTGGTGTCCTCTGCCCTGACTGGCTGCACAGGCCATAGCTGCGTGCCTTGCCCAGGGCCAGGTCAGCCTCAGGGCAGCAAGAGCTCTAGTGCCAGGGGACAGGTGAGGCTGGTCCAAGGCTCCATCACCTCTTACCTGCATGGAAAGTTCTTTGACCTCTCTGACCTCTGTCTCCCACTGTAAATGGGGATAAATCAGCATGTCTTAAGGGGAGAAGACACAGGGACAGGCACCAAGCATGCCCTCCCTGTCTGTCAAGCCCCAACATGGGCCCCACCTCAGTAACAGGTCCTCTCAACATGGAGATTTAGGTCTGCACCTCCTGAGCAGTGAGTGGGCCATGTGCTCTCTGTCTTCTCTCCCATCACACTCTAGGCCTGTGTTGGCCACACGCCTGTGCCTGCTGGATACTCATAGAGCCTGTGAGAGCTGGAGGACAAGTAGGAGACACTCTGTGGCTTTGGGCTGTGGAGTCCAGAGCAGACACTTCTGAGGAGGAGAGATTTAGGGGGGGGTTCCAAGGTAAAAGAGGAGTCAAGCAGTTGAAGAGACTAGGAAATGTGGCTTTGAGTTATGGGCCTTCAAGCCTGTCTCACAGTAGGTAGGATAGGGAAGGTGTCTCCTTGGCGGCCTCTGAACCTAATGTCCCTGGGGGTGGTGGAGGGAATCTGCTTAATTCATCCAGAAAGCCCTTCCCTAGAGGGAATTTCTCACTCAAGGGCCCAGACAAAAATCTGTCTTTGCTAGAGCCAGGCCAAGCCAGCAGAGAAGCCTGAGATTTATGGCCAATTGTTCCCATGGCTTACCAAGCCCAATTTCCAGGCACAGTAGCCTGGGGCTCTGTCCCCAAGACTGACTGATCACCCACTTTGCTCAGAACACAGAGCGCAGGACAGGCACTGGCGACTACCAGAATAGGCCTTGGGGTGTGGGGATCCAGTAGGCTTTGACAACTCCCTGCTGTCCAACAGGGTTTTTAGACTAGCAGAGAGCAACCATGGGGCCTCTCCTGAGGAGGAACCCAGCTGCGCTGTCACATACGCTCTCTCTCTCTCTCTCTCTCTCTCTCTCTCTCTCTCCCTCTCCCCTTCTTCTCTCTCTCTCTCTCTCTCTCTCTTTCTCTCTCTCTCTTGCAAACACACACACACACACACACACCACCCCACGAAAGGCATACTTGGAAACCAGGTTCAGGGTAGGCCTTCATTCTGAACCCATTTCTTTGTCTGTCACAGGCCAGTGGGGGCTACAGACTTCACTTTCCTTAAGAGTACCAAGTACCCACACTGCCCAGCATCTTCCTTCCCAGCCTTGCTGTTCCCTGGAGTGGGCTTTTCACCCTTGAGCACCTTCCTCCAGCTCAGTGGGTTTGGGGTGCTGTCAGGGCTGTGTGCCCACACAGTTCATACTCTGGAATGTGGATGGTCCTGGAGCTGTCTGCCTGCTCCTCCTGCAAGCCAGCACTGGCTGTTACCTGCTGCTCTGTCTGCTGTGTAAGCCCCAAGCCCTCTGGGGCTCATGGGGCCTCAGTGTCCTAGTTTGTCCAGTGGAGTGTTTGGGAAGGTCTGTTTGCCCCCATGTCCCAGGCCCTGTGACCAGCTCATGTCTCCCTCACAGGTCAGAGGAACGTCCTGTGAAGAAGCGCAAGGTCAGAAGCTGTCACCTACAGAAAAAGAAGCTGCGGCTGCTAGAGGCCATGCTGGAGGAACAGCGCCGGCTGAGCCGGGCCATGGAGGAGACATGCCGAGAGGTGCGCCGTGTGCTAGACCAGCAGAACATCCTGCAGGTTCAGAGTCTACAGCTTCAAGAGCGCATGATGAGCTTGCTGGAGAAGATCATCGCCAAGTCCAACGTCTAGGCCATGGAGAGGATACCAGGTGCCACATAGTCCTGTCTGGAGGCCCACCCTGTTCCGGAAAGGGGACAGGCTTCAATCTGGCCTCTGTGCTTCTCTGAAGGGCTTTCTAGGACCCCAGTGGCCCTATGAGACCTTGGAGCCCCAACTCCAGCACTAATGCCAGGGACTCCAGGGCAGCTGCTAGTGAGAAGATCCCAGAACCCACTCTCCAGTATAGTCACTACCATGATACTTGAAATGGCTTTTGATATTAAACATACTTTCCATTGTTGCCCGGAAGCCGACTTTGCCCTCTCTGATGTGAAGGGGAAAGGGAAGTGCTGGCTGGGACAATTCTCCTCTGTACACAAAAGCAAATGCCATAGGTCAGGGGCAGGTTGTGGGGCCTTTCTTCCACAGGATCTGTAGCATCAACCCTAATTATCCAGTTACCAGAGTGCTAACCCAACACAGTCACCTCTTAGGAGCTTCACACCAGCACAGGGTCCATGCCGATTCACCTTGCTCATGCTCTCCAAAGGTTTGTTGATCTGGCTCCTGGTAGCAGTGGCATGCTAAGTGGGGCACAGGGCTTGGCTTTATGGAGCTTTAGTTCAGTCAGCAGAGAAATAGTAACCAATGACGGAGAGTGCTGAAGGGAACAGTTGGGCCTGTGACAGAAGAGACCAGATTCAGGCAGAGCTAGGAAGAACACCCCCACACAGAGAACTGCCTTTGCAAGCACCCAGGGGAACCTGTTGCCAGCAGCCAGGTCACCCAGAGCCATGCACTTCTGGAAGAAGTTTGTGTTTTCTCTAAGCTTGTTATGAGTGTTTCAGCCCGGCATCTGAGAAGGCATACAACGGCCATCTTGCCTCTGTCATTTTACCATGTGAAAGATTCTTCCCAGGACCCCCTCTGCTGAATGGCCATAGTACCTTTGGCCAGGCCTTGACTTTTCACCGAGGCCACAGGGGAGACAAGAAGCAAGCCTGTCTGATTCACCCCTTGGGCCCAGGTTCCAGAGGACCAGATTCAGTGGAGCTGGTTTAGGTGCTTATGTGTTTCAGTTTTCCCTGAGACTTAGAGTATACTTCTGAGGTCAGGGGTAATAGCAAGGTTTCCCCATGCAGCTGCCAATCATCCTGATGTGAGAGTACCAGTTATACTGACTCTTCAGTAATAGTCTTTCAGGCATGAGGGGTGGGGGGGGCTATGAGTCTGTGTCACCACATGATGTGGTGGCCTTTCCCAGGCTACCTATGGGAGGGACTGCATGCATTATGCAGTTGAGGCAGAATAGCGAGCACGATCTACTTTGATCTGAGGTCCTCTGAGCTCTCAGTCCCTCTGCCCCACATAGGTCTCCTGAGTCCATGTCCTGTGGGCTCTGCGTTTTGCTGGCAACCTCAGGCAGTGGGAAACACTCACATAGTGGTACAGATGGAGCACCTGTCAAAGTCTGTGGTGTAAATTAAGCAAAGTGCCAGCTGTCTGTGTGCTGTCCCTGTACCCCTAACAAGGAAGAGATCGAATAGTTGGTTCTTAGGCACCAGTGCAAGTAACTACAGCTTTCTCCTGAAAAACAGTTGGATGGCTCCAGGAAGATAGAGAACTCAGGGGCATTTGGTATTTGAGAGCCAAGTCAGGAGCCTGGCCTCCTTCTGCCTCCCAGAATTCATCTGCAGCCTTAGTTGCTGGGGACCCCACCATGGACACTCAGTGATCTGCTGACATGCATTTGCCTGTCCTCATTTGTGGGTCATGGTGGCTAAGCTGCCATGAAGCTCCTGAGCCTCAAAAATTGGGGGGTTCCATCCTTCTAGAAGGAACAGCAGTGCTGTCTGAGAGGCTGTGGAGGGGAGCACTGGCCACTGTGTCTTGGCGCTCCATAGGAGGGGACAGATTGAGGGTCAGGAGGCAGCCAGTGTCTTCATGTTTACATCCCATATTCCAGAATCGCGGCGGCAGTACACTGCTGTCTCAGTACTCAGATGGCAGTTAGCATCTTTGCGCTCTGCATTCGGGAGCAGCCACTATCTGTCCCCTCGAGGTTAGATGGGACTCATCTGTTGAACCCCTGAGGTTGACCAAGGCTTCCGCAATGTGTCCGTGAGGACTTTCTGGTTTCTTCTTTAGCTATTGAGTCGTTTAAGGAGTAAAATAACTCTATTAGTAAATGCCAAAATATCTGATCTGGTTCAGCAAAACATGAACACAGGAGCCAGGCAAGTGCTTTCGCCATCACAACCTGATCCTTTGCCATCTAGTGTAAGACACTGGTCAGCAAACAAAGAAAGCTAAGGGACGCGATGAAGACAAGACAGTTCGCTTTTTCTTCAGATACTACTTTTGATGATCCTGAAAACCAAATACACAGACCCTCAAGAGCTTCAACCTAAACGTATTAAAATTGACAATGAGAAAGGAGTCCACTCAATTGAAACCAGGGTAGTAGACTGCCCAGGAGTGGATCTAGCCAGAAAGACGGAGGCCCTGGTGAAGATACACCGTGTCACTGAAGGATGCGAAACAGTCCCCAAGTGTGGGAGCTGAGTGCACCACAAAAGCTCCAGCCTTCTCATTTTAGTCATGTGATCCCACTGTGTTTCTAGCGGAACTGCAGAATTTGTGGTAAAATGACAAAATTATGTTTAAATTCATGTGAAACCAAGAATGGGGCCAAAGGTGGGAAGATGTTCTCTGTAGCCTGCAGAGCTGAGATGTGCAGGCACATTGGGAGCCTTCAGGTTACCTCCTGTAGTGATGAGAAATGTCACCTGTAGTCTCAGACATTTGAATACTCAGTCTCAGGTGATGGCACTGTTTGGGCTGGCTTTAGCATGTGACCTTGCTGGATGAGGCACCACTAAAGGCAGGCTTGGAGAATTTAAAAGACTTGTGTGATTCTTAGTGAGCTCTGTACTTACTGATTGTGGTTCAAGATAGGAGCTCTCAGATGTCCCTGCTACCATGCCTGTCTGCTGTTCTTCTTCCCTGCTATGATGATGATGGACTCTCATCCCTCTGGAACCGTAAGCCCAAACAAACTCTTCCTTCTATACGTGGCTTTGGTCATGGTGGTTTATAACAGCATCAGGGAAGTAACTGATAGACCTCACCACAGGTAGGTCTGGCCGGGAGTCTGATGGACTGAGACCAGGAAGAGCCTCAAGGACAGGAGTCTAAGGGGATTGTGACAGCCTGGTCAGCGATCCATCTGAGATGTTCCTTTCCGTGCAGCAGCTCCACACTCACACAGCACCCCAACGGGGCGGCTCAGCATGTCATCCGAGCATGGTAGAGCTCAGATCATCATTTTGGGGACCCTGGGAACTCAAAAAAGTGACCAACGATGGATTCCAGCAAACTTTAAAGAGTTCCAGCCAGCAACACCAGTACCTATAGAAAACCTTATTTAAAAATTAAACCTTAGGAGCTGGGGAGATGGCTCAGTGGTTAAGAGCACTTACTGCTCTTCCATAAGACCAGGGTTCAATTCCCAGCACCCACATGGCAGCTCACAACTGTCTATAATTTCAGTTCCAGGGGATCCAACACCCATGGCAAAACACCAATGCACATAAAATAATTTTTAAAAACCTTAGACATATGAAAATGTTATTTATTTCAGAACAATAAACCCATTAAATATTACTATCAGGACCAATTGTATGAAAATGTATTTTCCAAAACAAAGTTGCAGCAAGAAAAGTGGCATTGTTTTATATTTGTACAGATCTCTGGCTTACAGGAACCAGCAATGGTCCCTCAGGCACCTGTGTACTCTGCTGCCGGCAGAGGTTTTGGTTGTTAAATGCAGGATTCTATTTAGAAAGTCCAACCTCATAGGAAGTTGCCTGGAGAAAAGATATTTAAAGAACAATTCAGTGTGGCTGCTTTGACTCTGTTCTATCTCAAACTTGAGGAGTGGGGAGATAGGGTTTTGTTTTTGTTCTGGGCCTGGGGATTGAACCCGGGGTCTCCTGCATACTAGGCAAATGTTCTGTTTGGCTACCTCCCCCAAAGCCCTAACCTTTCCTTGTGTCTCATATTATGCCTCACTGGCTCTTTATCCTTCTGTGTTTGTGTACTCGGTGGGCATTTGGAAACATTTTTGGAAGATATGTGCCTAGAATGATACAAGTATTCCTAGTGTTACAACATGTCCTTAATCAGATGCCAGATAGTCACCTTTGTCCGGTCACTAAGAATTGGAGATGGAAGTTTCTGTTCTGCCTGGTCCCACAGCATTCAAAGAAACACACAGAGGCTTATATTATATTATGTACCATTTGGCCTGTTAGCTCAGGCTTATTATAACTAGCTTTTACAACTTAAATTAACCCGTAATTCTTGTCTGTGTTAGCCACATGACTTCATACCTTTTCTCAGTGAGGCATTCTCATCTTGCTTCCTCTGCTCCTGGGTGATGACTACAGACTGAGGCTTTCCTCTTCCCAGAATTCTTCTAGTCTGGTCGCTCCACCTATACTTCCTGCCTGGCTACTGGCCAATCAGCATTTTATTAAACCAATATAAGTGACAAATCTTTACAGGGTACAAGAGCATTATCCCACAGCAGACATTCTTAGCAGGAAGTCCTCAGGTGGAAAGTCCCAAGCCCATGGTGGTCAGAGCAAATATTTTCAAAGTCTGACTCTTACAGGAAAGTGTGAATTTTGCCACTAGTAACAAATGCTGCCACTGTTTCTCTTGAGGAGCTGGCCTAGTTCATTTCTCAGGAATATACCTATCAGGTACCCTGGCCTGCCAGTGTTCTTTCAAGGAATCTTTATAAACTGTATTTTATTTCAACACATACAACTGCACACATGCCTTTCCTTGCTCAGCCTAACATGCAGGCATGACAAAAGCCTTGCGCACATACTTTCCATTCCATTACAAGGAACTTGACAGAGAAGTGGTCTCGAGGTTAGAACTTAAGTCAGCCTCATCTGGGACATTCATGAGCAGAGCTGGTGCCTCGTGCCTGGAACCCCGGTACTTAGGAGGTTTATGTAGAAAGTTTTCTGTGAACTTAAGACCAGGCAGGGCTGCAAGACCTTGTTTCAAAAAACAAAAGGAAAAAAGAAAAGAGAGAAAAAGGGACATGCAGGTAACACATGAAAGGAAGGAAGAAGAAATGTAATGCAAATAATGATAAATAAATAGAATATTAACAGATAGCAGGCACCATATACAAGTACATTTTCTTAAGAAGGCTCACTAAGTCCAACATGAGACAGGAAGAGACCCACTGTTGGTGACTGGTACAACTTTGCTTAGAGATATTGGAAAAGGAGATGGGATGATTATTTCTATTCTCTCATGACTGTGAGACAGAAAAAGTTTTTTTTTAAGTGCTTAGAATTAATAAGGGAGGAATATGTAAACTTCCCTTTTTTGTATTAGTAATAACTAGAGCAGTAGGGGTGTAGGTAAATCCCATTTATCATAACATCAAAAAGCTACAAAAGTGACACCTCTAATCCCAGCACTCAGAAGGCAGAGGCAGATGAACTCTGTGAGTTCAAGACCAGACTGGTCTAGGGCAGCTTCCAAAGTTACACAGAGAAACCCTGTCTCGAAAACCTGAGAAAAAAAAATAGCTACAAATTATGCTGTTCATTGTGGCACAGGCCTTTAATCTCTACACTGAGAAGGCAGAAAGAAGCAGGTGGGAGACCGCAGGGAGCCCCAGGGCCAGCCACTTTGTTCTTAGCTCAATGCTCTATGAGTTCTCCAGGTATGACTGCAAGGGAGGCCTAATCAAGGAGAGCTGGCTCCAGAATGCATTCCGTGGAGACCCACTACTTAACAACAACAACAAATCAAAACAAACAAACAAAAAACAACCTATTAAATGCAAGGCCTGTCCCAGAAAGAGCTTCTGTAAGCTTCTAGAACTTTCCCATTATGTTGCACCTGAATGTGTTTCTTCATTCCTGTAGGTTTCGATTGTAATGTATCAACCCATGGGGTCCTCCCCCTTTTAGTCAGTCCTATTCTCAGTGCTGGGAGGGGGACTGGTGCCAACCTCTCAATACAGCCTACCTACCCTGGGAGCCAAGCTGCCCCCTCAGAAGCCTATTGTCGCTGGAAATTTAGATTCCAACTGTGTGGCGGCCCCCTCCTCCCCCTCCTGCTTTCTTATTCAAAAAACTTTCAAGAGACCTTCCAAGTTCTGCTCAGGAACAGGGCATCTCCCTGGGGCACCAGCTGGCATCTCGTGCAATTATCATTAAATTACAGAGACAATTTTAATTTCACAATAATTAGAAATATCAACTGCAGCTCCAGCCTTCGAAACTAATGGAATTTTAATGGGCAGCTGCTTAGGTTACAGCCAAAAATAGTAACACTCAGCTGGGCAGAGCAGCTGGAGCCAGGGCCTTGACAGGAGACCTCTGCATCAGAGGCAAGCAAGGAGGAGCTGAGTACCTGGGAAGAACCTGGGGGTGGCCATTGAGGGTAGCCTGGTTTGCCAGGTGAAAGAGACCTGCGTTTAGAACTTTAAATCCACATACATGACCACCCCACAGATGCAGTTTGGAGTCAGGCCCACCTGGTCCTACAACCTCAATGTTTGAATCAAATTCCCTGACCCCAGATAGCACCCCCAAGGCAGCCCACTCCACCCGCATGCCTTAGTGCCTGGATTATCTGTGGCAGGACTGGGCCCCAGGAATCAATGTAGCGGCTGTGGCTCCATCCTGACAGGAAATGGAAGTAAACAGTCTCTTGTTGGGCAGAAGAATTTGTTTGATAAAATCAGAATTGCCTCATTTGTTTTTCTTTCATGGAGACAGCTTCCTGTGTTCTTCAAAATCTTCAATGAGATCATGGAGCTACTTTCCCATGTCCAGTCCCAGAAGCTGCAGTTGAGTCCAGGTCTCAGATCCACCTTACATTCATTGCCATACATGTGATGAGCTGGACATTAAGAGTTATTTTTCTGTAGGACTATCCTGTTGTCCTAGAACTATTTGTTCAAAAGTGTTTCCTTTATTGACTTTGTCAAAAATCTGTTTAGGGAACAAAGGTGGGTGTGTCTAGACTCCAGTTAGGCCCAGTATCTGCATGTTCCTTGGATCTTGTTATTGCAGCTTCACAGAGAGACTTCAGGTCACACGTCAAAAACATTTGACCTTTCTCTTCCAAAAATCAGTACTGGCTTCTCCATGTCTTTTGTATCTCTATATAGCTTTTAAGTCAACTTGTCCATTTCTGCCACCAAAAAGTCTGCTGAAAGTTTGAGAGATGTCTTTGAACCCAAAGACACTTGACAAGAACATGTTGAAAAGCATTGAGTCTCATGTGTTATCAACACAGTGCACCCCCCCCCCCACAGAACCAGGACAGCCCACGATTAAGACTCCTTGGTATGTTAATTTTATAATTATTTGTCATGAATATTTAGGAATACACTTGTTTTGTAACTGTAGCCCACAACTCTGCTAGAATCACTTACTAGTCCTAATACTGTGCTGCAGCTGTTCTTTGGCTGTGCCTTGGGGTTTTCATTAGGGTGCGGTGGTACACACCTGTTACCTCAGCACTTGGAATGTGTAGGCAACAGAATTACCACAAGTTTGAGGCCAGCCTGGTTTATAAAATGACTTCTAGGCCAGCAAGGGCTGCATAGGAAGACCGTGTCTCAAACAAAACAAATCCCAATTAATCAAAACTGCCAACGTAGTCACATATCTGTGAATAAAATCAGTTTTTCCATTCTTTCTAATCTTTCTTTTTCTTGCCTTATTCTTTTGGCTGGGTCCTCCAGCTCAGGGCTGAAAAGAGCAGAAAGCAGAGCCATTGTCTTGTTCTTGATCTTAAGGGGACCACACCCCCTCACTGAATGACATGAGATGTAGGTTTTCTATAGACATGCATCACCAAGTCAGAAACTTCCCCCAAATTCTTACAGATGAGTGCTGAAGTTTCACAAGTGCTGGTGCTGCATTTAAGATAATCAGAGGGTTATTTCTCCTCTATCTTGTTAGCATGATGAGTTAGGATAACTGCATTGTAGTGCTTGAACTAACGTTGTATTCTTAGGCTAAGCCATACTTTTCCATAGTGCACCAATTACCATTATTATGCTCAGAACTTCTGTGTCCATATTCACCGGAGAGATGGCTCTATCACATTGTCTTAGTTAGGGTTAGTCTTGCTGTGGTAAAGCACCATGGCCAAAAGTAACTTGGGAAGGAAAGGGCTTGTGTCACTCACAGTTCCATATAATGGTTCACCATCAAAAGCAGTGAGTGCAGGAACCTGGAGGCAGGAGGCCATGGAGGGGTGCTGCTTACTGGTTTGCTCATTCTGCATTCTTATAGAACCCAGGACCACCAGCCCAGAAATGGCACCACCCACAATGGACTGAACCTTCCTCCATTAATCACTAATTAAGAAAATGGCCTACAGGCTTGCCTACAGCCCAGCCTATGGAGACATTTTCTCAGTTGAGGCTCCCTCCTCACTGATGACTCTAGTTTGTATCTACTTAATAAAAACTAGTCAGCACAACTGCCAGTCAACATGACACACAAACACATCATTTTTCAACTAGAACCTTTCCTTTCTCATTTATCTCCCAAATGGCATTAATGTCACGATATAAAACATAAATAAGTTTAAAAGTCCCAGTCTTTACAAATTTAAACATTTGAAAAATTTAGTCTATTTAAAATTTCCAATCCCATTACTCCACATCCTCTCCAGCATAGGGCATCCTTGGTGTTTTTGATTTTGGCCATTCTGACAGGTGTAAGATGGTATCTCAAAGTTGTTTTGATCTGCATTTCCCTGATTGCTAAGGAAGTTGAACATGACCTTAAGTATCTTTTGGCCATTCGAACATCCTCTGTTGAGAATTCTCTATTCAGATCCTTACCCCATTT